>JAFVLL020031992.1:0-20361 GCA_021397915.2 Tor tambroides | reverse complement strand
AATCGCCTTCGATAATGAACGCGATATTGCGTAGCTTGTCAGTGAACTACGGCTCTGTGTATTAAATGCCGCTCCATTTGAAAACAGGTGATGAGGATTTACCGCTAATCAAGGAACCGGCTTTACTGACGAGATGCGCATGCATATCGCATGAGATATATCGCCCAGCCCTAGTAGGAAGTAATGTGGAGGAGATAAACGCCATCTCGTACCAACATGAATGTTCAACACAATCTACTCAGATTTGATCATGCATGGGCTGAATGAAAATGCAAATTCACTCTTTGACCATAGGTGCACAGCTTTTTTGTTTCTGATGCACCGATGTATTGGCCGATAAAAGCAGTTATCAGCACTATCGGACAGTCATTTAAATCAACCGATGATCAGAGCCGATTATATCCTGTCAATCAAAAGGCAGTGGAAACATGTCAGACTGTATGTGGCTTGTCGTACAGTACTATATAAATGTCTCTGTTTAATTTAGGTGGTAATAATGCAATAACGACACATTAATGCAATCTCACTTCTTAAAAACAGCACTGTTAATGCAGGTTTTTCACTTTTGCTAACATTCTGATCAGAAACAAAGTCTCGCTTTCAAATTTGGCCTGTTTTATCATTAAAATCAAACAATAAATGTTGTTTTGAAGCTCTTAAATGTGGCGTGACAGATGGCTTAAGCTGCTTCATTTCAAGAGGCATCATCTGTTTCACTTTAATAAAAGTTATAGCGCAAAATAAATGTGAATGAATAGCCGAAGTTATGTTGAGAGATACAGTACATCATGCCTCAAGTAATCACTCAATTAGTGTTTCAACAGTGTTTCAACAATTAAAACAGCTTGTGAACAATAAGTCACTTAACGTTACATTTAGTGTAAGTGTACCCATTAAGCCCACCAAAATCTAAGTTTAGGTGTTTTTCATAGATATTGACTTTGTTATTAGAAAAATAATTTGTTAAAATGCAAGATTTGTCTCTCATTTGAAAATGTATAAATTAGTTGATGTACATTTTAGAATATGAAATTAAAATATTTTATAAATAAAGTCAAAACTCTGGCATGGGCTTAATGGTACTTCGGCTCCATTTAAGCCCGCATGTGTTCCAAATAAGACTGTGTCGTGATTGATTCACAAAAATATTAACATTTATTAATTTTAAAAAAGTAAAACATCAGTATATTTATTCAGTGAGAGCGAAGTATTTAAAAAAAAAAAAAATCATTTTATCACCTGTACCAATAACGTTCAACCTGATGAGCATCTCTCCCTCAAAGACTTTGTCCACTCCAAACTGTTTTGCTAGTATAGACAAGTTTTTTTTTTTTACTGTGCCCTCATGGTAAAGGCAACATGCCTCTATGATTTTTGGACAGGTGCTGTAATGGTTTTCTCTCTTTTTTTGTCATTTTCTCGCTGAAAACAAATGATACACATTAGCAGACATCTATTATATAATGGTGCTAAACAGCTTGTAAACATTAAGTCACGTAATGTTACATTTACCTCAGGAAAGTTATCCAGTGTTCACAGTTGGTTAGTTAGCTATAAAAGGAAGACACTAGAGAGGAGCTTATTTACTGTTAAATATTAATGTATGTTTGAATACACCTGACACGAAGACAAGTTTTTATGAGAACTGTCTTATGTTCAATTGAAACATTTGTATACAGTTTTTTTTGAGAGAGAGTTACCAGTATATCTGAAAAGAAATATCAGTTGAATATAATAGTTTGAGTTCTGTTATTAGTGTCAACCTTTTTATTTTATAGTAGTGGACCAAATTAGTTTACAGCATCAGTTGTGAGAGTTTTTTTTGTCCTTGGAGAAAACAAAAAAAAGTAGGCCTACCTGAATTTTTTTCAGATTAATTAATATTGAATCTAGTTGTGTAATACTACATATTGTCATATTTTCTGAGACGGTTATCATACTGTCTGTACTGTATCTTAAGCATCTGACAGCATAAGGAAATTTTAACCATGCAGCACAACATTACCACTAAACTATCAGTATCAGCAGACAGCATCCCTAGTTTCTGACACTCACTTACCTTATTTAAATGTTTTCAAATAGCTGTTCAGATTTCTGCATTTACTGTGGTGTTTATCAAACACAATAGTACAGAGACAAGAGGCCGGTTACATATTTGTCCTCTGCTATTCACTGTCCCTTAACAAAAAAAAAAAGAAGAAAAGAAACCCTTGCATTGATGGTGAATGTATGTGTCTGCACAGACTCATTAACAGCTCTTCATTCAAATGGAAATCTTTACATTTGTCTTGGTGAGAACAGGCCTTAACAGGCAGTGTTGGTTTAATGAAATGAGATCAACTCTTTTAAGTGGGTTTGAGGTGTGATGTTCACTGTACCGCATGAGAGACGAGTGCTTCATTAGCTGATTACACCGAGTTGTGTTTCTGCTTGCTGGCTTGATATGAATTAGCAGGAAGCCGTGTTTATCCTGTACTTATTTCCAGTCTTTGTCTGTTTAAAGGTACGAGAAGATGTGTTAAATTCCCTGAATAACAACTTTCTGCAAACACTGAATCAAGCCTGGAATGACCACCAGACAGCTATGGTGATGATCAGAGACATCTTGATGTACATGGTGGGTCCTCATGACAGTCTTTCATTGTATGTTGATTGATTTTTGTCTTGATGCTACTTCTTCATGAGTTGTAGCTTATTACTGAGCTTGCGAGGCATTGCTGTGTTTATAAACCTCAGTCATTCTGAGGCATGTTTCTCAAAAGCAACTATTGCCGCTAGTTCTGTCGTTACCGATAGTTCAGTGGAGCTAACACATCTGACACAGATCGGAATTTGTTGCACATGTGTAAACACAAAAACCCACGCGAGATCCAATTTTTTCGCATCCTATCTGAGCCACTTCCATATGTGGATATTAATCAGACACGCATCCAATATCTGGACATCCGATCTACGTCTAAACACACATATCCGATTCTCCACAGAACTCCCAATGCGAGGATGACATGTTTGCTCATAATGATTTTTATTGGCCTTTTAATGCCGGCGTGCTGTATGCGCTCGCATTTTATTGAGATGGAAACTTTTTATAGGTAAGAAATTGCACATTCAGGAGCTGGTTTTCAACCCCTGCCCTGTGAATTTTGAAAATACAACAGCTAAAAGCTACATTATATTTCTCAGCAATGAGGTGATAAGTTTTTGTAATTAAACTGACAAGCTGCTTCACAATCACTCGCTCCCTCGCACGTGGGTGCATGCGTTCGTTCTCTCTCTCTCTTGTTAATTCATTCGAATTCATTTCAGTAAATATCATCTTTAGTTTCATCTTTATTTCACTAAAGAATTCTACCTCTAAGGAGCAGTAGATAAAATAGTCTAACAAATTAAAATTACCGTTATTTTCCGGTCTTTATTCGTTCAGTCAGATTTTGTGCTGCAAAACATCCATGACAGCCGTTGTCCATGCTGGCAAATAATAATGGCCATTCGACGTGAATTATGTAAATAATTTTAATAGCACGGTCATTTAAAACCCGAGGGGCTACCATGCGCATAGTAAAGCGATCACTGCAGACAATCCTTTTGGGCGGGAATTAATGTCAACACAGATATCGGATACCAGTCATGTCTAAAGTGCATGTAAACAGACGGGCTAAAAAATTGGACATGGTCAGAAGATTGGATTTGTGCATTAAGACTTGCAGTGTAAACGCAGCCCAAGACGCTTCAAGAAAGCTTCCTGCAAAGCTCCTGAGAAACTCTGCTCAAGTGCACCGAGGGCAAAAGCTGCTTTAAACACAAAGGATGCTCACACCAAATGTTGATTTCATTTAGTTAATAGAAGTTAATTGATAAAGGAAATCTATTTATGACAGTATTTTTGACAGCATCCTCATCTTACAGCATTTTACACAAGTGCCTAAAACTTTTAACAGCGCTGTAGCTTTGCAGGTAGCTTTCTTGAAGCATCTTGGAGACACAGTTCTTCTGGATTGAGTCTGTCTCAGTTTGTTCTGTTTCTTCAGGTCATTCCAGACGGACTGGGTGATGATCAGATCTCTGTGGAGCACTAAAATCTCACTGATTATTACAATTAATGGCCAAATAAATGTTTGGAAATGTAAACTGATATTTCCTCCTGACACACTACAGCAAAAGATAGAAATAACTGACTTTAAACCATTTTTTAGCTGCTGAAAAAAATACTAGTGTTCTAATCATTTTGGCCACTACTGTGTATTTGCCCTAGAATTGGAGGTCAGTGAGTGTGTCTGCATCTGTCAGCAGGGGGGCGTTTAAGGGATAGTTCGCCTAAAAATACAAATTATGTCATCATTTTCTCACTCTCATGACATTTCAAAACTTGATGGCTTTCTTCTTTGCAACGCATTTTGAGAAATTTCTCATTTTTTCCAAGGCCTGAAATTCATTTCAGAAAAGGTGGGGGAATTTTCCCAGTTAGCTGACTCTCACTGCAATTATCTCACCTAAATGTTTGTGTATTTTACCAAATATTGAAAACAGTTTTTTAGGGTGCCTTACAAACACCTCAACTAACAAGCCAAAGATGACAATATTAATTGCGTTCTTTTTTAGTTATTAAATTGATGCAGTTATGTGCTGAATCACATTTATATTGTTACTAGAAAAATACTTTTGAAAACAAACTTGGATGCTAGATGGTACTATGAGGCTGTTTTTGTTGTGCAGTAGCCTACACACTCTCTCCACACGTGCTCTACTGTGCTGCCTGTGTGACTCTGATGCTTCAGTAAAGATTTCTAGACCCAGTTACCTGAAAACCATTACATGAAGTGATTAAGGCAAGGGATTTCTTTGCAGCAAAAATATTGTAACCATAACCCTTACATAAGTGTTTATAATAATAATTTCATGATCATTTCTGGTAAAACAAAGTGATGGAGAAGCAGTTGCAATAGCTACAACATCAGCCACAATAAACTTAGTGTAACTGACCACTGCTTTTTAAACATTTGTTTTTAAACTGGTTTTTAATCTTTACTACAGCTATACAGCTGTACTGCAATATTTGGGTGATGGAGATTACTGAGGAGCATCCTAAATTTTGAACAGACTGTTTTCTATGAGTGTTTGCACACTGCTGGCACCCAGAGGCTGTGCAAAACCCTGCTACGCCACACATATAGTTTTCTATGAAATTACATTAAATTTGCCCACATTGTTGTTAACTCTTTTCCAGCCATTGATAGCATTTATTTATTTTAATCTAAATTTATTGATTGTTGATGGAACTAACAAGTTACCATCAAGTGTTGATTAAAAAAGATTTTTTATTTTTTTTTAAACTGCACACATTCACACCCCAAACTATCTTATCTAGTTACTTATTAGATACATGTGTTTTAAAAATAAACATAACTGCTTCAAAATTCACGTTTTCTGTATGGGTGTCTGAAGTTTATGTTTTGGAATGAAACGTCAAAGTATTATCAAGATATGTGTACCACAGGCGGGCCTTTACTCAGAGGTTAGAAAACCCCGTTATAAAACCCTGTAGGAAAATCTTCCAGTTTCTGACTTTTTTCTTCTAGTCTGAACCTCTTAATTAATTGTCATTGTTTAGTAGCCTAATGTTCAGGATTTGTAAACGACTGAAATAAACAGCATAACATTTTTCTTGAGAACTGTGGTCTGTTTTCTGATGGAGAAAAATGTTCATTCTCAATTTATTTGGAGTCGTGCGGCTCTCTGGAGAACCAAAGCCTAAAACATTAGCTTTTCATTTGCTGCCTTGCAAGCACTGGCGTTTCTTTTTAGGAATTCAAATATATATATTTTTTTTTTTTTTTCTTCTGGATAGTTGTGTATTATGTTTCCAACCAAATTGACTGTTGCTTGGAAGAGCTTTATTTTCTGTATTAGCTTCATTCTTCTCTGCCTCTCTCCTCTTCTGTCTTTGTACAGGACCGGGTGTATGTTCAGCAGAATAATGTAGAGAACGTCTATAATCTAGGTCTCATCATCTTCAGAGACCAGGTGGTTCGTTACGGCTGCATTCGGGACCATCTGAAGCAGACCTTACTCGACATGATTGCGCGAGAGAGGAAAGGAGAGGTGGTGGACAGGTGGGCGTCTTTGTTGTTTTGTTAGCGTCACACATATACACCATGCAGAAAACTGTGTGCGAGTCATCATAATACGGCCATTTTTTTTTGCCACACGAATACTTTATTTTTAATATATCAAACCCTACCTTTGCTAATGTGCACACAATAATGCCAGACTTTTTTTTTTTTAAATCCTGTGATTTAAATTCATGAGCCTCATAAGTACCCACTTTTCTGCTCTGTTGTTTGTGCAAACACAACATTTCATGAGCCCCTCTGGCTAGGACGGCCTGAGTTTGGGGTGTAAAAAGTACCAAGACATTCTACCTAAAGAAAAAAATAGGTCATATGTCATTTTAGTGTCAAATTTATGGTATTAAAAGTCAAACTAGCCAGTGACATACTTTAGAGAAAGTAAAAAGGTCCACATACAATTGTACGTAATTAATTATTTATTTATTTATTTTACTCTTTGAAATGGACTCGTTAAGTCAAGAGACAGCGGTGTTTGTTTAATTCAAGGGATAGTTCACCAAAACATGAAGTTGCTGTCATCAGTTGCCCACTCTCATTTCGGTCCCAACCTGTATGCCTGAATTTTTTCTGTAAAACCTAAAAGAAGATATTTTGAGATGTATTTTTTGCCTGTATGATGGAAGTCAGTGGTTACCAACATTCCTCAAAAGATCGTTTATGTTCCACTGAAGTAAGAATAGAGGTTTGGAACGATGTGAGGGTAAGTTTATGATGACAGAATTTTCACTATCCCTTTAAAATAACTTTATGCATAAAGCAAAGAATAATAGCTAATTACCGGTTTCATTACCATTTCATGGGCCCAGTTATAAGTTCTTCTTTAAGAATACATTGTGGGTTGTTTTTTTGTTTTTTGCACAACAGCGACAGAAAAAATGCTGAATAAACAGCTGATATTACCTCTCATCAATGTGTTAAATGTTAGTTAACTTTAAGCCTTTCTGAACATATGAGATTATTACGAGAAATTTATTTTAATACAATATACAAATATTAAAAAAACAAGCCTCTAATTCTATATTGCATTCGAATTTAAGGCTTATTCAAAAAGATGAGGGAGATGAAATATGCACTCTTACCACAGTCTACAACACATTACAATATAAACACCATAAAGTAAACACTGTCATGATTCATCAGCAGTCTGTTGGTGTAAATGCACAGTATTCATTGATCATGAAACTGCTCTGAAGCGGCGAGACTGTAGACCCTGCGACAGAGCTGCATTTTAATCTTGAAACGTGCAACGCTCGTATTATTATGAAATCAGCCTTTTGAAGTTTAACAACCACATTAGGCTGCATCACAAATTATGTTTTCCATCCCCAAATTTAAGACCTCTCAAAATGATGATTAAGATGTTTATACAATTTAAGATGGTTAAGACTTTGTATGGCCTTAAATGTCGTAAAACTTAAATGTTTAGATTTTTTAAGGACACAGTCGCAAACTGAAAAGTAGAAATGTAAAATAAAAAAAAACAATATTTCTGATTTGCTGCTTTTTATAACACCCAGACTGGTTATTAAATGTGATGGGAGAAGTATCTGCAGTCTTCTTACTGTATATTGTAATAAGTGCTTGTCTTCATTCAGGGGTGCCATTCGTAACGCTTGTCAGATGTTAATGATTTTGGGCTTGGAAGGACGGTCCGTCTATGAAGAGGATTTCGAGGCCCCATTCTTAGAAATGTCTGCTGAATTCTTTCAGGTTTGTTACACTTTATTGCATTATTATTTCTCTATCAGATGGTTTGTAGTTTGCATCACAGTGAATGTCTATATTAGCATTTTAGGTAACACTTTATTTCGATAGTCCACTTTAGACATTCTACTAACAGTAAGTAACTTTGCAACTACATGTCAACTAGCAGTCATTAGAGTATTAGTAGACTCTCTGCTTAATATCTTCTAACACTTTATTTTGATGGATCCACAACATACTAACTATGAGAAACTTTGCAAGTATATGTCAACTTATTCTACTAACCCTAAACCTAACCTAACAGTCTTTGAGAGTTAGTAGACATGTGGTTACAAATTCATTAATTTAGTTGACGTGTAGTTACAAAGTTACTAGTTAGTAGAATGTCTGAAGTGGACTATCAAAATAAAGTGTAACCGCATTTTAAAGTAAAAGTTGACCCAAAGAATAAAAAAGTTCCTTCACAACTACCGTTGAATTAAATTGAATGTTGAGTTGACCAGACTTTTATGTGAAGATTCCTCAAAAATATTTTGGAAACGGGGTTTAGAGTGACATAAGTGTGAGTAAATAATGACTGAATATGTAATAATTTCTTCATTAATGTGGTGTTTTCTGTTTCTGTTTGTTTCTCAGTATACTTTAACCCTTGTTTTAATTTTATTCATCTTTTTCAGATGGAAAGTCAGAAGTTTTTAGCCGAGAACAGTGCAAGCGTGTACATAAAGAAAGTGGAGGCACGGATAAACGAGGAGATCGAGCGAGTGATACACTGCCTGGATAAATCGACGGAGGAGCCGATTGTGAAGGTGGTGGAGCGAGAGCTGATCTCCAAACACATGAAGACTATTGTAGAGATGGAGAACTCGGGCCTGGTGCACATGCTCAAGAACGGAAAGACAGAAGGTGCACTGTCCTCATCTCAGTCATTCATTATTACTGCTGTATTACATCAGTACTGAAGCTTAGTGGTTAAAGAGCTGGAATGAGAAGGTCCTCTTATTATGTTAGTTGAGTTTTATCACCATAATCCACAATTTCTGTGAGGCTGTTAAACAATTTTTTTCTGTACATTTGACTGATTCAAGATAATGAGTTTTTACAAAAAAAATTTAACTAGTCAACTTACGAACTTGACTTGCAACAGGATTCAAGTAACATTCACTTTTTTAACCATCTGGTTAAAGAAAGTTCTGTTCCTAGTTCAACGTAGTATAAATGTAAAACAAATTTTTGCATGAAATATGAAGACAAGTATTGTCTAAAACATAACCTATATGTTCAGAAGTAATACAAAATAAGAAAAATGATAAATATTTCTTAGAAAAAAAAATGTAGACATTGAGTTTTAAAGGACGACTCAAAAGTACAAGGCAATTCAAATTCAAAATGACTAAAAGTATAACACCAGTAGACTTATAACAGTAAATGTTTTGTAAAAACAAAGAAAATGCCAGAAGCATTCAGCATATGACCATCATGGGAATATGAAATATCAAACTTATAGCTGTAGTTTTTTTTTTTTGCATTCCACAACTCATTTTCATGTTTTTTTTTCAATGTGAACATGCTCTTGAAGGACGCGTTTGGACGTTGTGCTCACGTCTCATGTCTTTTTCTAAAAATGTGGCGCTCGAGTTAAAAGAAGTTCAGCTCGCGTCTCATAATTTTCCCCTTTCCACTGCCTGCGTCTTGTGTTTTTCGATGATAAAAATAATAAAGATCATACTTAATTGATATGGTTGTCCAGTCCTAGTTTGAAAGTGACTTCTGTGTGAGCAGTGCTTCATACATCACTGCTCTGTTCACAATGGACCTTCTTTAGTCCGCTAATGTGACCGTACTCTTACACTAGACAGCACACTAAATACATGAGCCGTCACATTACTGTATTCAGAGTTGGGATTATGCAGAAACACATTTCTGAAAGAAGTGTCTGTGCAGCTTAATGGTCAAAAGAATTTTGGTTTATCACAAGCAAAGAAAAAAGCATTTGATAAATTAAAGATTAGATTTCATTTTGTTCCTAAATTCAAATTGGAGCCTTTAATGAGCTTGAATGAAACATTCAGTGAACGCTAAATAGAAGATTAATAGGAAATCGACATAAGTGGTTGGGAAGCTTTTATGATATTATAGAGCTAATATTCATGCGTGTGTGTGCAGATCTGGCCTGCATGTACAAGTTGTTCAGCAGGGTGCCGAATGGCCTGAAGACCATGTGCGAGTGTATGAGCTCCTATCTGAGGGAGCAGGGCAAAGCTCTGGTGTCTGAGGAAGGAGAAGGCAAGAACCCTGTTGACTACATCCAGGTAATAGAGATAATATCTAACTCATAGAACACATGAGATGTGGAAAAAACCTTTATGTTCAAACCTCCCTCTTTCTCTCTTCCTTTCTTAGGGTCTTCTGGATCTGAAGTCACGGTTTGATCGCTTCTTGCAAGAGTCTTTTAACAACGACCGTTTATTCAAGCAGACCATTGCAGGGGACTTTGAGTATTTCTTGAACCTGAACTCTCGTTCGCCCGAGTATCTCTCGCTCTTCATTGACGACAAGCTGAAGAAAGGAGTGAAAGGAGTGAGTCAGTTTCTCTAGTCACATGATTAGTGGATGCTTTCCAATAGAGAAATCATGCCTAAAAATCTTCATTTGAGCAATGCAGTATTAGTTCTTAAATCCTAAAACCGATCATTTAGTGTAGATTGTGGATGAGTGAAAAGGAAGGATGTGTTTTGCTAAGCATTATTAGTAGCTAAAACACTAAACCTTCCTAAATATTCCATACGCCATTTATAAAACCTTTGTCCATTAGTGCATAGCAGTTTTTTTTAATTGTTTGTAGATTACATATAGGAAGTCAGTAGTTAATCCAAGGTGTTTTTCTGTTTTTTGTCTGTGCTTTAGCTGACGGAGCAGGAGGTGGAGTCGATCTTGGATAAAGCCATGGTGCTGTTCAGGTTCATGCAGGAGAAGGACGTGTTTGAGCGCTACTACAAGCAGCACCTGGCCAGAAGACTCCTCACCAACAAGAGCGTGTCTGATGACTCAGAGAAAAACATGATCTCAAAGCTAAAGGCAAGATCTGCTGCTGAACAGAGCGGAGGCTCAGCGTGCCCTAACACTGTATGTGTCTCATGTGACGTTTCTCGTTCCACAGACGGAGTGTGGCTGTCAGTTCACATCTAAACTGGAAGGCATGTTCAGGGACATGAGCATCTCAAACACAACCATGGATGAGTTTCGGCAGCACCTTACGTCGACAGGGGTGAGATGCAGATGCTACTCAATAGGGCTGGGCAAAAAAATATAGATTTTTCGATTAATCTTTTTTTTTTAAATGACGTTGATTCGATATCGATTCTCAAAGCCACGAATCGATATTTTCCGGTATTTATTTCAGCACACATTTAAAACAAGATCTGATTAATGTGATTCTTATCATTAGTCTTCTCCACTAGATGTCACCCTCTTGCGCGATGTTACAACAGAAAGCCTGTCATTCATTCAGTGCTTATCATGGCTGAGATACTGTTGATAAGAACCAAGAACAAAGCCATACGCGGGATACGTAATGCTCAGGTGAAATGCTAGAGTAATACTATACTCTCACGGTATTTTCAGCCTCTGCCGTCTCACTATATGATGATATTAACACACGAATATAATCTCCAGCTGCTCTGAGAGTCATTTCATTAGCATTTTACTGTTTAATTTGAGAAAACTACTGTCATATCACACACACAGCAGCTGCAAGTTCCTCACGGCAACCCGTCAAAATAAAAGTTTAGTTTAACGTTAAGAAACTGTGTCAGAATATAAGACTCAATGCTACTACTACTAATAATTATTAATAAATCTTTATTTTTAAAGGCATAATACCATTTGTTTTCTTTTTAATTTTAACGGTAAACCTCTGTTGTGCAGCACTTTGTTTGCCAAAAAATAAAAGGGTTTAATTTTAATTTGATTAGGATAAATTAAATTAATGTTTTATGCCTTCATCTGATTACCAGAAAAATTAAGAAGAACATTTTATAGGGCCCTATTATTGTTTAAGAAAGGACCCTATACAAAAAAGAATAGGTTTAAAATGCAGGCCTGTGGTTCTTAATTTCTTTTTATTAATTCACCATTTGTAAACTGATGTTTACTGTTCATTTTTTAGAAATATCAATAGCTTTTGTATTAAAACTATATTCACTGAATGTAATCAAAAAATCGAGAATCGAATCGAAAGCTTGTGAATCGAAATCGAATTGGGACATCTGAATCGATACCCTACTACTCAACCAGAATAAGTTTCTCAGTTGCACACTACAGTGAGACTGTGTAGTGATTACAGTGGATTGAGATTGAATGGTGTTTAATTGTGTTTTCTTCTTAGGTGTCTTTAGGTGGTGTCGACCTCACAGTGAGGGTCCTAACGACGGGATACTGGCCGACCCAGTCAGCGACTCCCAAATGTAGCATCCCCCCTTCACCAAGACATGCTTTCGAGGTCTTTAGAAGGTGTTGATTGTTGTATTTTGCAGTCGCTTTGTTCCAGTTTTTAACTCATTTGGGAAGAGCTTTGACTTTCAGTCACTCCTGAGGTTTTGTGTGTGTTCACGGCCACTTAACTCTTTCATTGCAGATTTTATTTAGCCAAGCACAGCGGTAGGCAGCTCACATTACAGCATCACATGGGTTCAGCAGACCTCAATGCCACCTTCTATGGGCCAATCAAAAAGGTAACAAGCAGTCACTGAAGAATTCTCTTATAATCTAACCTGTGATAATTTGATTTGCGTCTTTCTTCAGGAGGATGGCTCAGATATGGTCGGTGGGGCTCAGGTCACAGGCTCTAATACCAGGAAACACATCCTGCAGGTTTCCACATTCCAGATGACAATCCTCATGCTTTTCAACAACCGAGACAAATCCACATTCGAGGTACTGCACTTGTGCCACGTTTGGCAAAGCTTGGGCAATTTCTCTGCTTTAGAAAAACTTGTTTCATGTACGTGTCCTTAAAATATAAGCAGTAGTTTTAGTGCGAACAAGTCGTGGGATTGCAATATAATAATTACTTTAACTAGTTCCGGTGCTGAAAGTTCTTTGTTAATGTTCCCATATTCAAAGTTGCATACGTTGCATGTGCTGCACATTTTTTTGTACCATTTTTGTATTAGTATATTTTTATTTATCTATTTTTATTTTTAGAATTTCAAGCATAATAAAAAAATGTGATAAATGAGATCTGATTGTAGTCTTTGAAATCTAAAAAGTAGTGCTTAAAGTCTTTGAAAGTCCTAAAATTTCATTTTAAACCATCTGTACAGACCCCCTGCAAATTTATAATGAAAATTAATGCGCAAGTATTGACAGAGAAAGAAACATCCCCAAACACACTATATATACAAGGCACAGCTAAACGGGTCATTCATTATAACGGGTTTATGTAAATGTTGTTTTGAGATTGCTTGAATTGAAAGTTGTTGATAATTTGCAGTTTAGGTCTGGCTTTCAATTATACACTGGGCGGTACCCTTTCAAAAGGTACTAAAAGGTATCGTTTAGGTACTAATGTGCAGTATTTAGGGGTAAATAAGGTATAAAGTTGTACCGCCCCAGTGACAGCTTTTCTATAATGTTTTTTCTATAATGTTTAATGGCTATAATTACTCATATAAACAGTTTAATAGATGCACTGGTTCCAGAATAGGCATCAGTTGTACTGGCCTTCACACATAGTACTTATTGATCAGCCTGTACATTGAATTAAATGGCATTGCTGTACTTTTCCCACATGTCCCTGTTGTTTTCCGCTCTTGACAGGAGATCCAGCAGGAGACGGATATCCCGGAGAGAGAGCTGGTGCGGGCGCTGCAGTCTCTGGCCTGTGGAAAGCCCACACAGCGAGTCCTCACGAAAGAGCCCAAGTCTAAAGAGATCGAGAACGGCCACGTCTTCACTGTCAATGACCAGTTCACCTCCAGACTGCACAGAGTCAAGATTCAAACAGGTAACACTCGGCTTGACCGATGCTGTAGAACTCAAGCCTAGATGAGATGTTCAGCAATGATCAAAACCCATACAAATACAATTAAGCTTTCATCTTTGAAATACTTGAAGTAACAATGTTGTCTATTTTGATATATATTCAAATTGTATTTATTATTGAAATGGCAAAGCTCCATCACTTCAGTGTCACATGATCCTACAGAAATCTTTCTACAGGTTCAAATAACAGCTTTTACATTTACAACTTACTCTTTTTGCAATGGATTACTTTTTCTCAAACATATAATTGGTCATTTTTTCGAAACTGAGATTTATACATCTAAAAGCTGAATAAATAAGCTTTACATTGATGTATGGTTTGTTAGGATACGACAATATTTAGCCGAGATACAACTATTTGAAAATCTGGAATCTGAGGGTGCAAAAAAAAAATCTAAATATTGAGAAAATCGCCTTTAACGTTATTCAAATGAAGTTCTTAGCAATGCATATTACTAATCAAAAATGAAATTTTGATATGTTTACGGTAGGTAATTTACAAAATATCTTCATGGAACATGATCTTTACTTAATATCCTAATGATTTTTGGCATTAAAAGAAAAATCTATAATTTTGACCCATACAAGGTATTGTTGGCTATTGCTACAAATATACCTGTGCTGCTTATGACTGCTTTTGTGGTCACAAATATCTGTGAGTAGGGTCAGAAAAATTACAAAAAACATGGAGGAAGATTCATTTTTGTAGTGCATGCAACATTTAATACCATGAAAATACTTTCTGCTCTGATTTGAGACCTTTTTAAGGCCTTCATTTGTGAAAATGTGAATTAAGATTTTTAAGACCAGCAGAAAGTTTGTGAAGCAATTGATTTGGATTATGCTCATAGTAAAAGGCATGTGTATAATGTATGTGCTGTTTAAATACAGACAGCAGACAGACTGATGTCTGCAGTGCTGAACTTGCTTCTCCGGCGTCCTGCTCTTCTGATTTCCAGAATGCAGCTTCTCATGTTCATGTTGCGCCCTCTGTCGTTCAAGTGTGAATTTGCTTTTTGTTTTTCAGTCTGGTGCATATTCACTTAGATCTTGGTGTTAATGAACAATTTGTTGACTATTTTTGTTACAAGAACCTTTATTTTACATTGTTTAAAAATCCTAATGTTCCAATTGATTATTCCTTTGATACATATTTCTTCTTTAACTTCATCTGACTCTGTATATCTTGCTAATGGACCTTTTTCAGAGACTGATGCATTTCTGCAGCAGTTAACATTGTACATATTTATTTATTTATTTTAAATAATATACATCTTTATCACTATGCTTTTGTGTTACATTATTTTGGTTTTAAATTACCCTTCCCCCTCTTGTAGAAATTCATGGAAATGCAATAGTGGATTTTTTTTCCTTTGCTGTAGGAACAAACAAGAACACACACAAATATGTGTGCTATGGTCTCCCATTCATGTAAACATTTATTTCTGTGAGGTATTTTCATATACTTTACATCTGATTATTGAACATAGTGTATTTTGTCCTGTCTGGAAGCCTGGTTTATTTACTTGATGATTGCATGAGCTCTTAAACAGGCAGTACTTTGCAACGTATGACCAGTAGTACATAATGAGTTTTTATTATCATGGGCAGCCACTGCTTGAAAGTGCTGGAAAAGTGCTTAAATTCCACTCTTAAAAAACTGTAAAGTGCCAAATTTCAAGTAAAATTGTCAGATTCAGCATTGGCCGTTAATTAATGTTACTGGCGCATCCCTTTAGTTTTATATATCCTGTGAAAAGACCAAAATTGTAAGAACATTGTTACATTCATTTTTGCATGTCGCTCATCCATCCTTCTAAATGTCATATTATGACTCTGTATTGTGTTTCTCCTCACAAATACAGTAAGTATTGTTATACACAGCATCATTTAGATGTACACCCATGCTACTTTTCAACAGTTCTGCTAGTTAATCATTTGGAAAGTGTTTTTCTGTAACCTGCGTGTCACATCTCTGCAGTTGCAGCCAAACAGGGAGAATCGGACCCTGAGAGGAAGGAGACGCGACAGAAAGTGGATGATGACAGGAAACACGAGATTGAGGCGGCTATCGTTCGGATCATGAAGTCCAGAAAGAAGATGCAGCACAATGTTCTAGTAGCAGAGGTGTGGAGACATAGTTTTAAATATCCAAAAAATGTTCAGCCACACTTGAACATGCTATTTGAGAATAACAGTTTCCTGTTTCTTTGAACAATTGTTTATAGAGCTTCAGTTTGATCCTGCGTGTTTTTGTCTTTAGGTAACCCAGCAGCTGAGGGCGCGATTCCTTCCCAGTCCTGTGGTCATTAAAAAGCGTATTGAAGGACTTATCGAGAGAGAATACTTGGCGAGAACACCAGAAGATCGCAAAGTGTACACATACGTAGCATGAACAAGGAGCGCAATTAAATCTGGCATGAGAGAGCGAGTGAGAGTGCGAGTGAGCGAGCGGGCATTGTTTTGGGACTTTGTTACACACCTCACATGGGATGTTATTTTATTTTATGCCCTTTTTGCCTTTGTTGTCATTCGTACTGGGAATAAACTGAGAAGAAACCTCTCATCTTCTAATGAACTTGTTTTAAATTGTTCTTTTCGATTCCCATGACGCTTTCCACTGGATTAGATCCAACACTTTTACAGAAGGTCTTGGTCTCTATGAGAGAAGTGATTTTTGTGTGTCTTCTCACAATCCTACAACCGAATTAATACAGTAAGCCACACAGTTTCTCAGCATTGGATATCATTACGACCATTCATATCATGAAATATCTTCTGAATTATTTTCTTATATCTGTGTAAGTGTGTTTGCATCTGTGGCATCTAATTTGGATGTACAGGTTCTCGCCATCAGTGCTTTACCTGTAAGATTGTCAAATGTGTATCTGAGTGACAAAGGGGTGTAGCGTTTGGTTCAAAGCATGCTTTTACTGAAGCCTGATGGAGCAACACTTACACAGCATATAAAATGGTGGTTTGGCTGTCTTTTTTCCTTTGCCGTTTTTTTGTTTTGTTTTTTCATGTCTAACATGGCCAATTGTAAAAGATGACTTAAAAGCGTTTTATTTTGATGGGGTCCTTTGAAAGCAGTTTAAACAGGGATGGGGTGCAGCTTGTGTTTTCAGCATTATTATATTTCAATGTGTATAAATTGTAAAAATAATTGTTATTGTACTCAATGCTGAAGTGAACTGTACAGGGCCTTGTTTTCATCATTAAATGTAGAAAAATACAGAAAAAAAAAAAACAACAATAAAAGGATTGGCCGTTTTGGGTCAGACTTTTTGTCTTGTTCTGATTTCCCCAGTGGAGGATCCTGGTAGGTAGAACATCAAATCTCAAGCAGTGATAGCAGTGTGAAATTATATTTGACATCAACAATGAGCAAAGTACAAACATAGAGCACATCAGATAAGGTAAATGACAGCTCAAATGTGCGTGCTTGATACAAAAGAGCCAATAAGGTTTGTTCCCTTTCAAATGGGACCTTGCACTGTGCCCTATAGAGGACACTATGGGGAATGCCTCCTGCATGACTGGTGACTAAATATGACAATGAACTTGATGTTGGCAGGCAACAGCCTATGACGTTCCTACTAGTGCAGCTGTGAGTATAAAGGGGCACCTGTAGAACACATCATCCTCTTTGTCTTCAGGAACTGTTTGTTTGTGGTGTGTCTAGGCAAGAAGCTATGGATAGCACTAGTGCTAAGTATTTCAGGAAGTGTTAATCCGTGCATGGATGAGAAGAATGCATCCTCAGTCCTCAAGGGGGGTAAGGGGGGTGAATGGATGCATTGCGATTGTTTTTTTTTTTCTTGAATAAGCTCCCTTCTAGTTGGTCCCCTTTGTTGAGAGAATTGGGACAGCCATCCTCAGCTTGTGGATCAGGACCTGCAGCGGCTGAGGCGAGTAGGAAACTGAAGTCATGGTGGAGTTCACCGAGGAGTTTGAGAAAGGAGAAATGGATTTTTCTCATTGTTCTGTGGGTGATGACGAGGCACTGTTGGATGAGGACGTACTGACTTGTACATCCTCTGATACAGCAACTAGCGGGCTTCTGGCCTAAAGCCAAGAAAATGGGATGTGGCTGTTGAGGACAAAGTTTTTGGCGAGTCTTCACAGCCTGCCTGCCCCATGTACGTGGAGTTGCTTGAGGTTATTTCCCAAGCCACAGACAGATTAGATCTACCTTGGAGGCATGAGAAATGTGAGATCGTTCATGGTAAATTGGACAAGTGATTTCTGTTAGGAGATAATCCTCCGAACTTTATATGTCTGCGCCCTGAGCTAGTCTGGGCAGTGTTGCCAAGTCCGTGGTTTTCCCATTGAATTGGGCTTCTTTAACACTGTTGCCCTGGGTTGTTTTTCATGTCCACGGGTTGAAGCCACCCTGATAATGTTATATTTAGCCTTTGGAATGTGAATTTTATCAGGGATTTCCCACCAAAAATGTGTATTTTACCCCCGAAACACAATTTTCACCAGGGAAAAATGCAATTGGGCTAGTTTTTGGGCTAGTTTTGAGTAGCAATTGTGTGGGTTTTGTTGTGAAAACCTGGCAACCCTGCCTCTGGGGCAAGGGTGTCCAATCCTGCTCCTGGAGGGCTACTGTCCTGCAGAGTTCAGCTCCAACCCCAACTAAACACACCTGAACCAGCTAATCAAAGTCTTACTACTAGAGCTTCCAGGCAGGTGTGTTGAGGCAAATTGGACCTAAACTCTGCAGGTTAGTCAAGTCTGGGGACTCCTCCTGAGGACCAAAGACAGGCCCAGGAGAGTGTTGCCACTTGTGCCTCTCTTCCTTCGAGGAGTAGGGAGCAGAGGAGATGCGATGCCAGGAGGAGGAAACGGGACTTAAGGGAAGTGATCCTGAGTAAACACACTCTGCTGAGGCAGAGCAGGGTGTGTGTTTAGAGGCTTCCAACATGTCTTACCTTTGATGATCTAGGCAGTATTTGACTGAGGTCCAATTGGCCTTTCTGATTGGTTCAACACAAGAGTTTGATTGTGAGTATAGTGTTGGACTCTGGGTTTTCAAACTTACCTCAAATGTAGCTAGGCCTCCAGTTAAGTTTCGTTTTTTGGGGACCTCCGTTCCTGGAGCTCAGGCCTTGGGGTGTGTTGCTAGGTCTCTGTTTTGTTCTAGGGTCCTAAGCTCTGCTTAGATCCAAGTTGTACGGCTCTCTCTGAGCCTCCTTTGCTAACTGTCTTTAGGGCGAAATGTAGTTAGGCCTCCTCCTGCTACAGAGATCCATCCCTCTGCTTTCCAGAGCTTCACTGGGATGGCAGTTCAAAGTTGTTAGTCGCTCTGTGAGCCTCCTTGCAAAGCTGTCCTGAGTCCTGAGCCTCCTTGAAGCTGTCGTGAGCATTGAACGTATTTAGACTTCCTCTCGCTTTAGAGAGTTGTCATGCTGAGGTCTCTGTTCTTAGAACTCGGCTATGCAATGGTACTCATTTACAGGCTTTTTTTGAGCCTCAGTACTCCTTGCTTAGGGTGTTGTTAGGCCTCCTCTTGCTACAGAGAGTCATCCCACCGAGGCCTTTGCTCTCCTATGCTCCACCTGGTTAAGCCTCTGGAGCCTCTTTGATAGGCATAGGATGTTGCTTGGCCTCCACTTGTTATAAAGAGTTGTCTTGCTGAGGCCTCTGTCCTTTGAGCTCAGTTAGGGGCTAGGTTGCTATCCTGTCTGTGAGCCTTCCTGAGTATTGCCTTTAAATTGGGAGCATTGATTAGGCCACCTCTCACTTTAGAGCAGGGGTAGGCAATGTCGGTCCTGGAGTGTAAATACAGTTTACAAGAAGTCATGGGAGAGCAATCGGTTTCCAATCTACTGTAAAGTTTTCGCTGCATTCACCACTCATCACACCACAGCTGTTTCCTTCAGTGAAAGCCCTTAACACGTATGAACGCATACTTTATAAGATGATCACGTTATTGCTATTTTCATTTGAAAATTTAGCTTTCAATATAGAACATAATATTACAGTGCATGTGGCATTAACTACCATACAGTTATGCATAGAAATGATTAAAGACAGTGACAGACAGCACTCAGTCAGTGCACTCATTTTAATTGCATATCAGAGTGATTGACAGAGACTGAAACATTGTGTTTTGTATTAATTAATATATATATATATATATATATATATATATATATATATTGTTTGAATTGAATTTATATAGAACCTAATATTTATGAAGCTAAAAAGCTAAAATGAACTAGATAACATGATCAAAACTTTTTTTGTTTTTGTTTTTTGTTTTTTACTTTTGAAAGTGAATCACAGCACCCACATAATTTAATCCATTGTCCAGCCTTATAGCTGTGTTGTTTATATTGCTAATATGGATAGTCAGTGTAATTTTAAAGTGATATGACGTTTTATGTTTACATTTTTCTGTTTGTACTTGAGCATAGAAAGAGATTTGTACTAGTAATGCAAACAGTAAAATTTTTGGTTTGTACAGTAAACA
>JAFVLL020031991.1:0-13143 GCA_021397915.2 Tor tambroides | reverse complement strand
CGCTTGAGTTTGTTGAGCTCATAATCAGGAGTGGGTCTTATAAAGTTTGTGATAGCATGCCATGCACCATGAGACCAGCTATGTTGTTATTTTTTTATCGCGCTGTGCTCCCTGTCTGTGCAATTCATAAACGCAAATTTATTATGCACAGTTCAATCAGATGACTGACTCTGAAACGGAGTATGTTTTCTGTAAAGATAACAGGCTTGTACTAATCGTGGAATGTTTATTTGCCAAGGCTAGCACTGCAAATGCCGGAGCGTGAGCTCTTGAAGCTCCGCCCTCTTCTCCGGGAGCAACAGCTCACTCGCATTTAAAGCAACACACTCAAAATCAGAGCGTTTTGGCTCACACCCTAAAAATGGCAATTTTAGCAAGCTATAAAAAATTATCTGTCAGGTATTTTGAGCTAAAACTTCACATACACACTCTGGTGACATCAGAGACTTATTTTACATCTTGTAAAAAGGAGCATAATAGGTCCCCTTTAAAATAAATATTTTTTTGTAAAATATTTTAATTGCTATTATTATTATTTTTATATATAAAGATTTTATATTTTCACTGTACTAAAGCCAAAACTAACCAAATTGTTATGTGAACAATATTTACTTTTTCACTTTTTAAAGTGTATCTTTTAGTAATGTTATAGGGTTAGTTCACCCCAAAATGAAAATTCTGTCATTCATCACCCTCATGTCATTCCAAACCCATAAGGTTTCATCTTCGGAACACAAATTAAGGTATTTTTGATGAAATCTGAGAACTCTCTGACCCTCCCATAGACTGCAACGCAACTGTAATGTTCAGGTCCAGAAACGTAGTAAGGACATCGGTAAAACAGTCAATGTGACATCAGTGGCTTCAACGATTCTTCTCCCCCGAGTTACCATCTTCAGCCATTTTGGAGAGTACCCAAGAGCGCAATCAACGTAATCAGCGTTGTTTATGCTTAGGAGAAAGCACGTGCATACGTCATCATTCTCTCCAAATTGGCAGAAGACGGTGGGAGAAGAATTGTTGAATAAAGTCATTATTTTTGTTTTTGTACACAAAACGTATTCATGTTGAAGTTGAGCCACTGATGTCACATGCACTGTTTTACAATGTCCTTACTACCTCTCTGGACCTGGGAACATTACAGTTGCGTTACTGTCCATGCAGGGTCAGAGAGCTCTCAGATTTGATCAAAAATATCTTAATTTGTGTTCCGAAGATGAACGAAAGTCTTACGGGTTTGGAACGACATGAGGGTGAGTAATTAATGACAGAATTTAATTTTTTTTATCCCTGGTAACATTAGATTTACATGTAAATTACATATTTGGGGAGGTACGCCTCAAGTAGCTACTTGTCTATTGGTTAACACTGCATGGTCTATAAAATATAATAAATATAATAATATAAATAATAATAAAAAAAACATTTTAAAAATCATATAATACTACTACTACTAATAATAATAATACAAAAATGTTTTTCAATTACTATTACTATTATTGTTGTTGTTGTTGTTATTTTACAATAAATCTTTTATATTTTCATTGTACTAAAGCAAAATTTTATTAAAATATTATGTGGACAATTTTTTTGTGGTAACACTTTATTGGTGTTCTTATTTGTTACACGTTACATGTACTTACTATTATAATAACAATTAACTTTGCATAATTATATGCAAGTAACCCTAAGCCAAACCAAACCCTAATCCTAACTATATAGTACGTACACGTAATGAATTAATTAATATTACTCAGTACTTCAATGTATAATTACACTGTAACAAGGACACCTTAAAATAAAGTGTAACCTATTTTGTTTTTTAGCCCACTATTATAATAATGTTAACTATATAATCTTTAAAATGAAAAACAGATTTGGCTTTATTGCCAACTGTTAAAACGTAGGCTGCCAAAAGGAATAAATAATTGTAATTCATTTTATAGCTACTATACACTTATGCCAAAAATCATTAAATTTATTTCTCTTTTTATTTCTTCTAATGAATTTTAGAGGACACATTAGAGACAAAGTGAATACTTGAGCAATAAAATACTTCAAATTCAATTCAAATCAAAACCATTCAGAGGAGTCTGTACAGTATATGAAGAGTGACAGTACACCTCACCATCCTTCTCAGGAAAAAAATGAAATTCTGTTTGAGTGCTGGTAAGCTCTCCAGAAGCTCTCATGAATATTTAATCAGATTCCTGTCTGGCCATTCATCAGCTCACCCATTTAGTCAGGAGCAGTCAAAACGGAAAATCTCTCCTAATCAGCAAAAACATAATCATTAGCTATAGTTCTCCAACCATCGTGCATTGCACTGAATATGATTATGAGCGATTATGACAGACCCAGCAAAGCACCTTAATTATAATACCAGCCTTCAGACTGGGAAAGTGCAGGTCAGGACAGACCAAGAGGAAACACTCTTGCACTGATGCCAGAATTCTCTGCACTGCTGACTGTGCCCTGCTCATCTCCTGAGAACTGGATATGCTTTGTTGTGGAATCACATTTTGGCTCTCCTCAGGTTCATTTTTATCGTTCTGGAAAAAGAGGCCTTCAGCAGTCTGAATAAATGTAATATGAGTAGGGCTGCCAAAGTGTAAATACTGCAGCTCTCTAAACTCTAGTCCGAATGTCACAGAAAGAAAGAACGTTGTCACATGAAATGACATTTTTAAAACAAAAATCACATCCTATAGTTAACTAGCTCTTGGCGCTCTATAAAAGTCACAGTTTGTGGTTTGACATTTGGATAAAATTCCTCAGGGAACATCTAACAGTGGCGACAATATTCCCATGGAGCTGAACTAATGCAACAGTGAGTTCTCGCAGCTCTGTAATCAAAAGCACCTGTCAGGTGGGTTTGTAACTATCACATGTCCTGTTCCCTCCTTCCAGAGCCAAAGATAGACTGGAGCAATTAAACTACACAACATGTCACCATTACAATGACACTGACATGAACATCTAATGAGGTAATATTCTAAATGATTCTTTGATTACTGTAATTTTCATGTTCAATTATATATCTCTTTATGATTACTCTTTGCAAATTTGGAGTGTGCTCTTCCAAGGAACAATAAAAATGCGTCTTAACTGCTGTTGGATAGTTTAATCATTAATGAAAGTACTTACATTTTCATGCACAATGACCTGAAATATGTATGCATGCAACCCGTGGTCTTTCATATTCAGTCACACTTATCACATCCTCAGTAATTTACCAGCTAATTTGCTCTTGGACTGAAAATGAGATGCTGAGCAAATGCATGCTGTGAAATTGCACTTTGATCCTTAATGATGGTCAAATGAATTTCTAAAACAATTCTTATTGTGTCACATTTAAATTAGAGGCAATACAGAAATCACACTGCAAGAAAGACACTCTGTACTCAGTGACCTGGTGGATAGCAAAATGACAGATTGGGTGACTGATGTAGTAGTCTCTCAGTCTCAGACAGTACGCCCACAGTCCACCCACAGCACGTTTTCTGACCGTCTGATGTATAGTGCACTCAAAAATGGGTTGATATCACCAGTTCCAATCTGATTGGCTGGCATTGTGCAAATTATGGTAGTAAAGGCAAAGGCTTTCATATCAATATTTCTGAAAAAAGGTGCTGCTAACAAGACTTTTGAAGAAGAACTAATCTCTCTGTTTATAAAAGTTTGCAAAGTTAGTGGCATCAAATCTTTGAAAGATATTTAATATTTCCAAAGAAAGAAATTTCAGAACAGAAGTGTATATTATTCTTTGTTTTCTGTAGTGACAAATGTGACAGTAAAGACATTTTATTCTGAAAAAAAATGTATCATGGTTTTTACAAAAACTGTTTTCAACAATGATAATAATAAATGTTTCTTGAGCAGCAAATCAGCATATTAGAATAATTTCTGAAGGATCATGAGTCATGACACTGAAGACTGGAGTAATGATCCTGAAAATTCGGTTTTGACAAATTATATTTGAACATATTAAAATATAAAAGTTATTTTAAATTGTTATAAAATTTCACAATATTTTTACTGTATTTACATTTATTGTTACTTGGTGATCATAAAGGACTTTCAAAAATATTAAAATCTCTTAGTGATGGCAAATTTTTAAATGGTAGCTTGTTTGAAAAATGTTCCATTCAATACTTCTAACATTTGAAGTCTGATTATGAAGCTGTGCCCATAAACAGCACATAAAGACAAAACAAACTGTGATTGGTAGCTTTATATTTTTATCTTCTATATCTTCTTGTCCAAGTGGATGGTTCTTAGTGATAAACATTTACTGTCACTGTTTTGCTCAAGACTACAGATAAAATAGGAATATATTGAATATGATACAGACAAATAGCACAGGCCCAACTTCTTCTAGCATACTTGGTGAGCTGGTTTTAAGGTGTCATCATCTTACCCTGCAAAGGGAGGACCTGGCCGGTCTGGACCATAATGCTGAGTTGCAGAACGAGCTGAGGTGCGCTCTTCAGGAAGGTCTCAAGCAACCTCAGCATGCTGATGTCAGCGTTCTCAAACATCGTACGCCAGTAGAAGTGTTTGTGCTCATGGTCTCCACGCCAGCGGCTTTGCACGCCCAGATATAAGGCATGGACATACCTAGGGTAAAAAGTGTAGGATAAGACCTTGAGATCAGTTCTGAACAAATCACCAAAAGTTGCATCAAAAAATGCTAATTAGACTGCTGGTCAAAAGTTTGGAAAATGTTTTTGAGAGAGCTCACCAAGGCTGAATTTATTTGATGAAAAATACTATAAAAACAGCAGTACTGTAAAATCTTTTTACAATTTAAAATCACTGTTTACTATTTGAATGTATTTCAAAAAGTAATTTATTCCTGTGATGGCAAAGCTGAATTTTCAGCATCATTACTCCAGTCTTCAGTGTCATATGAGTCTTCAAAAATCATTCTAATATGTTGATTTGGTGCTTAAGAATTGGTTTGGTTCATATTATTATCACCCATGTTAAAATTAATGTTTTGCTGCTTAATATTTTTGTGGAAGCCATGATACACTACTATCACTACACTACAGTTTAGTGTAAGACTGTGTAAGAGTAAGAGAAAAATAAAGAAAAGAAAGAAAGATATTAATAGGACACATTAAATTGATCAAAATACATTTATAATGTTAAAATTCTTTTCTTTTGAAGATTTCTGAAGGATCATGTGACACTGAAGATGGGCGTAATGACTGCTGAAAATTCAGCTTTGCATCACAGAAATAAATTACATTTTAAAACATATAGAGACAAATAGAAAGCAGTTATTTTAAATTGCAATAATATTTCACAACATTACAGTTTTTATTGTATTTTTGATCAAATAAATGCTTCTTTGGTGAACATAAAAGACTTCTTTCAAAGTCATTAAAAAATCGTAATTATTCCAAACGTTTGACCGGTAGTGTATGAAAACTGGAATCCCATAGTTAACCTTGATGCCAGTCTGCAGGCTTGGAAAAGACCTAGAGTCTGCTTATAATGTCACTGTGACCAGCTGAAAAAGGCAGTACACTTGTCTGGGCAGACTGCCAGCGCACCATCGAGTGCTCCAGCATGTGATGTTCTATCCCCAGCACCACAGTCTACATGCTGTTGCAGATGTCTTGTGAGACACACCAAGGTCGCACTTGAGATTACACAGATGTCAGAGAGCATGTTTTCACAGGAGGGATCACTGTCTCTTACTTTCGTTATTTCAAATTTCCTGATTTATGACCGCAGCACTGCACTGTTTATCCTGTGAGATGGATGTAAGTGCCAGAGGAAAGGAGAGAGTGGCTTTTGGAAGATATGAAGCAAAACCTGCAGCTGTGCGTTCGAGAGATATTTATGTGAGGCCCTTGAAAAATCTGACTTTCACCGGACTTCATATGTTTCCTTTTGACAGGAAGTGCCATGATATTTCAGTCTGTCTCAAGGGTAGCGAGAGTAATAAAAGTGCTCGCTGGATGTCAGGAGATTGGCAGAATGAATCACCCTGACTTGATGAGGTCTATAAAATTGCTCCACATCCTTCTCACAACTTGCTGTGTGAGAAAAAAACTTTCTCTGAAAGAAAAATCAAGCAATAGAGAGCCTGCGAGAACGGCTGTCAGCGAGCGTGCCTTAAATTTGACAAGTGACACAAGAGTCTTTCTTTCTCTGAATAAAGAGTGTGTTTTCAATGAGACAGAAAAGCTCTCTTTGCTCGTAAAATTCAGCCCTTTGGGCACATGGATGATATCGACAAAACCTTGAACCTTGACCATGCAACTCTTTTTCTTTCTTCAAGAAAAATAAGAAAACATGAACAAATAGGCAGCGCTACGGCTGAGAAAACATCTCTCAAACAGCCACGATTGGCAGGCAATGCATCAGTCTCCATGGTGATGACTGACAAACATTGCAGCTGACAAGCTTGGCCCATTACTTAGCTTAATATAACCCAATTGGAGACAATCATCTGCTAGGTCTGCGTTTTGCAAAGACTCAGGCTTCCTCTGAAAAGGAGGAAGACTAATATAAAGACAGGTCAGAACAGGCTCACCACACTGATTATGTTGCTGTTCACCTGCCATTAAACTCCATTTGAATACAACAATATTCAGAATGGCCAATTGACCCATTTGGTTACTCAGATGGCACAGTTGGCCAATCAGCATTCAGCTATTAACTGGCAGGGTTCCTGTAAGTCAGTTAAATACCGGATCTACAATTCCCCCTCTCTGCTAAATTACACCCTTGAGAATAACAGCAGAAAGTAAGTAAGAAAGAAAGAAAGAAAGAAAGAAAGACTTGAAATCAGTGTTGAATGTTCTAGATCAGATTTCCAGTTGGCTGGACTCAGGCTGTCATTTATTTTATTGAACAGTAAAGCCCTGCTGAGGTGGTTATGAGACACTGGATCATGTCATCATGTAACAGAATTAGGAAAATGGAAGTGCTTTCTATTTCCTGTCACCATATACAGTACATTTCTTCTCCTTCTCAAAAGTGTGATTAGAGAATTTTGTTGTAATCTTTCTGTCTTTGTCTCTCTATAAGTCCTTTAACAAAATTTAAAAAGCTATTTCACAATATTGAGTATAAATCAATGTACGACTACCATCTACCAGCCAGGGAGAAAGTGAAAGGCAATTTTCCTGCATCAGCAAAATCTATTTAGGATGGAGTAATCTGTATCTATCTTTACATAACTTTACAAACATTCAGTAGCCTAACTGAATCCGAAGGGATAGTTCACACAAAAATTCAAATTCTGTCATTAATTACTCACTCTCTAGTCGTTCCAAACCCGTAAGACTTTTGTTCATCTTCGGAACACAAATTAAGATATTTTTTATGAAATCGGAGAGCTTTCTGACCCTTTAAAGACAGCAACACAACTGAAATGTTCCCAGACCCAGAAACATCGTAAGAACATCATAGTCCATGTGACATCAGCGGTTCAACCGTAATTTTGCAAAGCTACGAGAATACTTTTTGTACACAAAGAAACAAACATAATGACTTTATTCAACAATTCTTCTCTTCCACGTCACCGTCCTCCGCCATTATCGAGAGTACACACGCGACACACTCTCTATGGAATGTCAGAAAGATCTCGGATTTCATCAAAAATATCTTAATTTGTGTTCTGAAGATGAACAAAGGTCTTTTGGGTTTGGAACAACATGAGGGTGAGTAATTAATGACAGAATTGTCATTTTTAGGTGAACTATCCCTTTAATGTATTCAATAAACATGTAAATGTGCAGTTATAATATTTAGAATATCCACAGCATGTGACAGACTTCTGCTGACCAAGGGTTAAGGGTTCTTTCATTTCCAGATTATTGTCTTGTTCAGTCAAAAAAAATACGTAGAGTACATAAGTCAGTTCAGACATATAGGAATAAAAGTGATGAATTAATTAGAGCTTGATATTTCGCCTCTTATGCATAATAGACAAAATGTAGTAATGTAAAGACATTTAAAAACATTTTAAATGGGTATTTCTTGAATTATCAACAAACACTGAAGAAATGCTTTACACATAAACAAGTTCAGAATTCTGTCTTTCAAATTCATCCCATCAGGCTCAACCCTTCAAATCAGACATACCTTCAAACAAGCACAAACCTAAATCACACTAAATCACACACTGCCTACAGCTTCCCTCCATTTATCAAACACACAGTAACCACTGTTTAAGTATTATTAGGTTCCTTTTCTTGTCACAGTTAATCCCAGTGCACCCTCTCTCAGGAATATGTCTCAAATAGGAATTAAGCTGTTTGGCCAGCAGCAGCAGACATCCCCTATCTCTCCTCTAGAATGTGTCCTCAGTCCTCCTCGGTAGAGTTTTACTTTGGTATCCAGAGGGGAGAATCAATCACGCAGTGCTTGCAAATTATCTCATTGTCACAGATGAGACTATTTTTAAAACTGGTGTTTTTCACCTTCACTTTTGCTCATTCACACTTCAGGTCTGAATCTTATTTATTTATAGATCTTTTGAAAGAGAACATGGATTTTAAACCCTTCAATAGGGCACCACACCTGAAAAAATGTCATACAGTGCGATAAGTGTAGTCCAATTCATATAATGGCTTTCATGTTCTGTATCTTTTGGGTAAGTCAAAAACATAGAGCACAATCAGTGTAATCTGATTCACAAACAAATGAATCTTATGAACAGATCATTTTTTGTGAATCAAAATCCAACCGCGAAACCAGTGTAGTTTACAAACCAATGATTTATTGTTTTAAATGAATCATTCAGAAAGGCTCTTCACTTAATGAACCTGCTGAATCCATTACAGTGTCATGATTATCATTGCTTTCAGTGATGGAGCATTGTTCAAAAATGTTATGTTTTACGATACTAAATGTTAGTAAGATGTTTATTAAAATCATTAAATAAGACTAAATAAATATGTAAACCAATGAGAACTGTCATATTTTACATTCTGCAAACACTTTTTACAGTGCATGCAGTGATTTCTCTCTGTGTAAAGGTGTCTTTTCACCTTCGAGGGTGGTGACTGATCCTGATTGATCCTGCTCATCTGATGCTGCAGAGAACATGGAATCGAAAACCGCCTTTGAACGTGTGCAGTGAACCAGGTCAGAGTACCCAGAGGGGACTCTCGAATATTGCTCACTCAAAATGCTCAGCGAAGTCTTTGGTTAAACGAAAATGTGAGAAAGAGAATATTTTATTGGGCATCACTTAGTTGTATCATTATTTTATGTCTGATGTAATAACAAGCCATGAAGGGAAATTGCTTTATAATGACTAATTTTCATATCAAACCACCCAGTTTTCACATATTCTCCTTCTCAATCATTCTCTCAAGCATGAATCCTAAAAATGTGCATTTATTTTCACATCTACTCTGCACCTATCATTCCTCACCTGTTCTTCTTTGCAGCAGCTTAGCGCTGTCTCAATCTCTGGCTGTCTGCTGCAGGTAAGGACATGTAAACACTACAGCTATAATCCCTGTAATGCAGAGATGTGACAAGCTCAGTGCCGGTGGCAGCTTTAATGGCATTACTGCTAATTCCAATCAAACAAAGACAGAGAGCCTGGGAAGCTCTGCTCGGAAGCTTTTAAGCAAAGACTCGGTCAGAGAGTAGGCTACTAGTGAGAGGTGAAGAACAGAAAGAAATCCATTGCAGGTCAAACAGAGGTAACAGGAAAATGGCAAAATGTGCTTCCTAAAAGGTGCTATTCTTAGCTATTCTGATAGAAAGAGACGAAGAGAGAGCAGAGGATATTTCATTAGACATTGGCCTGCAGTGCCAATGATGTTTTTCGTTAGTGGCACTGGAAATATTTTGAGTTAATTGTATATTCATGGGAACTTAGGCTAAAAGTCTCAAGGCTAATTTGTGAATAAAAAGGGATAATGGTTCGATCTATTCAAATTAGATGAAAATTATTTCCCAATTGTGCCTTATTTGCAGGCTGGCTGGTTTGTTTTGAATTGCAGATATCCTCATTCTCTTTCTGAAAAGCGTCTGCCTTCTCATTACATGAGGACATGAACACGTGAACTTCATCTCCAGAGCTACTCTGAGAATCACTTCACAACCATTTCACTTGATAAAAATGATCATCATGTCATATACACACAGAAACTCAAAGGTCATCATGACAACCTGTCAAAACAAAATTTTGGTTTGCCTTGAAGTATTATAACAGAAATATATTACTATTGCACAGTAGAATGTACTTCTTAAAGCAATACTACTATTACTACTACTACAACTAATAGTAATACAATTTATTTAAATACACAGAAACTCAAACATTTTTTGTCTATATTTTAATTTAAACCATAAATATGGAATTAAATTAAAAGGAATTAAATAAATTAGACAAGTTTTCATTTGCTTATTTAATCATTTAATTACATATTAAAAGATGAACTAAACTGTATTTGAGATTACAATGTTTTTATATTCTGTGTGCTCCTGACAGTAAAATGAGCCACTATAAACCTATATAATGGTCCAGTCAAAGAAAAAATACAGTGATACAGATTTTTAGTCATACCGCCCAGCACCAATTATGGTAAATTTGGTATCAAAAAAACTGTAGGTGAGGGATCTTCTGATAAAAAGTTCAGGAGCAGAGGTCTGATGAAAGGCGTGAGTGACATTTTGAGAATGACACAGAAGCGAAGCACATGTGTTGTGACAGCAGCATAAATCAAGCTTGATCAAAATGACCAGCAGCTTTGTGATATCAATGGCAGCAAACATCATTATCCCTGTGTTACCCTGCGGGTCAGCCAGCAGCAGTGTCCAGTCACACAGAAGCTCGGCCTGTCACTGCTGATCAACGCAGGCAGTGAAAGACAAGCACATCGCCGCCTCTGTGTTTACAACCACAATTACATGCCGCTCACTCCCTAAACATGCCTCTAATATGTGTGGGTGTGTTCCTATTGGTTTATATGTGAGAGGATTAAACTTTTGGCCATGACTGTGGGCTGCAAATTTTTTCTCAGCATTATTATGGAAATTGCATTGTGAGTTGCAGCGCGCTGTCTGTCAGCAATCAAGATGCTTAGCACTTGATAGACACTTGCACATTCTGCTCATGGCAACCACACTGAGTGAAGAGAGTGTGAGGAAAAGAAATCTAATGTCACTGTTTCTTGAGCTCAGTTTAGAAAGGACTCTATCTTGTAAATAAAGAATCATGACTCCAGTCCATCAATTAACATCTTGTGAAGTGAAAAGTTGCCATCATTAATGTGTTCTAACTGTAAACCATAATTTCTGGCCAGTTTATAATCCCTTTAATAACATCTCCTCCAGTGAAAAAGTGAGAAAGTTCATTTCCTGTTGTTGTCTCACATCAAAATCCACCGACATATTTGTTTAGAACTGTTTTTTGTTTGATCTGTGGATATTTCTATTCTGATTCAGACTTTTTTACTAGAGAAAGCAATATTATTGATAGATGACTCATATTTTAGCCGGAAGCACAAGTTTGAATTTAAAAACGTCCTAATGATGGATTTGTTTCTTACAAACATGCAGCTTTTCACTTCATAAGACATTAATTGATGGACTGGAGTCATGTGGTTTACTTGTGGATTATTGTGATGTTTTTATCAGCTGTTTGGACTCTCATTCTGACGGCACCCATTCACTGCAGAAGATCCATTGGTAAGGAAGTGCTGTGATGCTAAATTTCTCCAAATCTGTTCCAATTAAGAAGCAAACTCATCTACATTTTGGATGGCCTGAGAGTGAGTCAGTTTTTGGCATATTTTCATTCATGAGTGAACAATTCCTTTAAATAAATGACAAAGAAAAAAACAACAAAATTCTAATTTATCAAAGCTATGTTTGAAATTAAACCAGTGGCATTGGTAAGTAATATAAAACCTTTTGCACTGCTCTAAAGACAAAGGGATTTTCAGAGTGTGCATAAGGCGATTTCTGGTGGACAGATTGAATGAGTGGATGAGTGGAGGAGACTCTCCGGGAGATTATTGACCCAGAAGCTCATGAGAGGTGGAGGAGGAAGAGGAGGAGGAGCCTAGAAGCAAACGGCTTGGAGATAATGATGAACTGGCATGGGACGACAGGAAATACAAGGAGGGTCCCGTTTCCTCACTATGACTGCAGGACAGTCATAGGCAATGCAAACTAACATGTTGATTACTGTGATATCTTGCATCATTTCTGTTGTCTTTTTCTCATCATAGACACCACTACTTACAGTGTTCACTTAATGTATTTTCCAGTGATTACTATATTTGGCCCCTTTAAATATACGTGATTTCAAATACGAAAACCTATTGAATCCAATCATTTTGTGCGAAACTACATAAATATTGACTGCATAAAAAGTTGCCCCTAGTATTTTATTAACATAAACCTTGCCATCTAAGTAGCTGAATCATATGGCCCTGAATACCCCTAGACGTGGGTGTGGATTTGTTGCACGCCAAGGGAACGCACAGGATGACAGAACAATATGAATGAACCGCTGAGGTGACACCTTAAGGAATGCACTATAGATTTGTATCTCATTATACCGAGTTCTAAGCACTCACGTACCTCCAGACCTGTGCCAGCTGAAGAACGTGCACGACGCTTTGGAAGAGCCACACACAGGCTCTGCAGCAGCTCTGAGCGCTGCTCCGGGTTCCGGTGACCGCAGCAGGGCGGCCAGCGCCCCGCTGATCGCTGTCCTTGGTGCTGAAGTGGCTCTCCGCATTGGACGCCGCTACCATGGCAGCCGCAGCCGTGCCGCTCCCGTTGGCGTCCGAGTAATCGTAAGCGAACCATCGGAAGCTGAGCACCTGCACCACCACAGACGGAATGATGATAAAAACGAGGGTCGGAGCGAACCACCAGTAGTGCCGCCTGAGATAGTAGTCGGCAGCCAGCCACAGGTCTGAAGCCCCGTCCGAGAAAAAGACCAAGAGGGCGCAGAGGGTCCAGCAGCAGTCCAAGAACGAATACTCCTTCCCGACGGGACGCCACTGGGGCGAGCGCTTCTCCAGCCCGGGGAGGCACGTCGGCGGAATGTCATTCTGCAAAGAAACGGCTGTACCGTCTGATTTCGCGGCCATGTTTGTTGTAGAAAAGAGAGTAGATGGAAAAGAGAGACGGGAGGGTGGG
>JAFVLL020031990.1:0-32922 GCA_021397915.2 Tor tambroides | reverse complement strand
GCCATGTAAAGTTGCTACTACATACATCTTTCAGATGAAAAGCCATATTTGAGGTCGATGAATGATAGGTGAGCGTTTGGATGTCCTGCCCGAGTGTATTACTACATAGACCAGCCGCGATCTGTCCGTCACGGACTGCGTCATTCACTTAACCAGCCACACCAAAGCAAACAGGAGGAGAGCATAAAGAGACAGGGCAACTAGAATTGAGTTCAGAATTAAAATATACAGTTTATAGTTTATTTATATAAAAGGTATATTTGTGTATAAAGTTGGGTATCATTACTATTCCCGGTCCCGCCCACTCCCGCTGACATTTTTTCCTCTCCCGTCCCAATCACGTGATTCGTAGCGATTTTGTTTCCCATCCCGCGGGAATCCCGCGGGATTCCCGAAAAAATGTCAGCCTCTAGTGTGAGGTTCTCAAACCAGTAAGGAAAAGGCAAGTAATGTAAGCAAAGAGCATTATGCATAATGCCCACTGCAAGGGGTTAAGTAACATGCAGGGTCGAGGTTTTAAAAGCAAACCAAACAGAGGTTGTGAAAAGAACAGACGAAGTTGAGCACTAATAATGGATTAAAGCTTCCATAAAGACTTATGGTTTACACCATCTCAAGTAATCCCACTACCATTGCACTTATTAGGACAAATTAGATCCTTTCATTGACCTACATATTATAGACTATGTAGATGACAACTAGAAAGTGTTTCATGATTTGAATATGCAAATGCAAGAGCGCATCATAAGAGCTCTTACAGTATATGTGAACAAAATGAAGCTAAGACATAATCTAGCAGAATACAAAACATAGATGCAGACACTGTGCCATCTGCCCTATCACTCACACTTGACTCCAGAAAAATGAAAACACCTGGGGCACAGAGACTAAAGTCGATCACAAGAGGCCTAGTAGTAACACAACTGTGTTTTCCTGACATGGCCAGAGTGTATTACAGTGGTGTCTGGGCATAACAACAAAAACCCTGTTGGTTAAATTATGTAACATTATCATCCCCTGCAGCCTTGTACTTGCCTCAGTGTTCAATCACAGCATCCAGAAACTGTTAATGCACAATCTCATATTTGGCATGTCTGGACTTTGTCTGCTCAATGTTTACATAGCCTTGTGTTACACAGAACGGTCACAGATTTGTGAGGTGAACCATCTCTGCTCCATTCTCTTAAGAAAATATATCTGTTCTAGTTGTAATATTGAGCAGAGCTCCAGGCAACAAATGCAAATGCAAAGTTATAGGCTTGTGTGGGAGGGAAAATTGATTCATGTGAGAGAGAAAAAAGCTGAATGCATTGCTCAGACCCAGATGCAATCATTTTAACATCTCAGATCAATTTCAATCTATGTTTCTCTGCGTGCGTGCCTATATATAGCTTCCTTGCTCCTGTTAATTACAGCATTAAATTGGAACCTGCTGTAGCCTATCTAGAAAATATAATAATTATAATTAATGTGAAGGATCATTATAAGCGACTGAAAACTGTATAGACATTTTTGACAGTTTGCCAAGTGTGAAATGAAAGAGGAAGAAAACTTTAGGTGCAGGTGTGTTACTATAGTCAGGAAGCTGGCTGTGAATTTATTCCAAGCATTATTCTCTGAATTCCTGGTCCTGCCTCAAAATCACACCAGAGGATTTCCAGTGCATCCCGGAAACAGGAAAAAAGCCTATTGTAAAGAATACTCTTGTGCCAGAAAGGTCAAAACATCAGCCAGTTCTTAAACATTCTCAGCAGGCAACAGAAAGGCGAAAATGTCACAATTTGTGTAATTAAGAGCTGCCAGGATGAAATGATATCCTTATATTTCAGCAACTCATTTTGGTAAACAAAGCCTCTAAGAAAAACATCCATAAAAATGAATTTTACACAAACGTCTGGGTCTTATTTTAACCCCCAATAGTCCTTATTTATATATTTACGTCTATTTATATGTATTTACTTATTTATGTTTAAAATCACCAATGAGTTTACTATTTTGAATTATAACTACATTACAGCTATCTCCTACTACTTAACAAACGCGCCCCCTCGTGGACCACTACGATCACGATCGGAATAAACCAATCAAGATGCATGAAAACTTAGAGCTGCCACAGACTTCCATGGTGGGAGCAGCGCACGATCTGCTCTATTTTTTGCGGACATTAAGTCATTTGCGTTTCTGCAAACCTTCAGGAATTATCGACGGACACGACGCAGAATAACACCACGCTTCATGTAACAAACATCCACCTTACACTGTGCAGAACCAACGCGTCTGAGTGCGTGGATTCGACCACAGATGTGCCTTGGAGCGATACTGTGGACACGCGTGGATCTGTTGCCATGCTGACGAGAAATGAACAGGTTATTTAAATTGCACCGTTGTGTCGTGAAGGATTCAAAGGCTTAGGGTTCCCGCTGTCCAAGTGTAGTGCGGTGGGCGTCAGAATGATGAAGATGCGGCACCTGTAAACTGCACTAGTCTCCAGTTCCGGTGAATTAAACGGTATTCAGAACGCTGGAAAACAAGTGTACAGGTGAGGTTTCTAAATCTTTTTATCGCGATCAACTGTGTTCTTATATTGGCTTCCTTGATCATTTATCTCACAGAACTTAGTTGGACTTGGTATAGCCTAATGGATAAAAATGGATGATGACTAAAAGGTGAGAGGTTCACCTGTAGAGGTCAACTAGGTGTGTTTTTGCTCAAGATGCGTAACCTCAGATTACTCCAGGAGGGACTGAACCTGTCACTTTGATGAAAGCTTCAGCTAAATGAATAAGCCTTAATAAGTCTGTGTAGCAAATAAAGTGTGATGCATGTTATTCAATTTTAGAAGGACAGAGTTTGATTATTCTGATCAGTTTTTTTTTTCTTTTTCCAAAATGTCTGCTTTTTAATCCAAGCCATATGTAACTTAACCTGTATTTGGGTATTTTACATGAAATAACATATACTTTTAACTTTTTTATTTAACAAAACATGCAGCTGAACTTCAGCTGTTATTGCCCAGGAAATATGATGCAGTTCTCTTAATACTACTTTATACGGAAAAAGCTGTCACATTGAAACTTGTCATTATACAGCCTCTATCAGCAAAATTCAAACAACAAAGCATATATGAAACACGAAACAATTCCTGAGACAGCAAAAATGTAAAAAGGATATTAAAGTGTATACGTAAATAACATTAAAACTAATAACTTGCCTCGACCTGAAAATTCCTTTATCTGAGCACAGTTCAAGTAGGGTTGCAAAACTGTGAAAATTTTTTGGTAAATTTCCAAAATATCCAGGAAAGTTTCCATAATTTCTGTTCTGTTTCTGAAATCCCCTATGTTCTTTGCAACTCTAAGTTCAGTAATTTAGTTTTCACATTTTAGTAGACTTTATACTTTTTTTTTTTTTTTAAATTGCCAAGCGCAAATATTCCATGTAGTCTCTTAATTTATAAAAGGTTATAATAAGTACATTATTGTATGTATACAAGAATTATACATTTCTGTTGATACATGTAGTATGCCACACTACAGAACAATGCTGTCACTCGGGCTTTTCCAGTCAACTACCCATCTAACACAGATAAAAAATATATGAGTGTTGTTTCTCACAACTGTAATTATAAACAGGTGAGGAATAATAATAACAGCTATATATATATCATATATAGATATATCATGAGCCTTATGAGAAGTATCCAGTTTGGCTGTCTTGGCAATGCTTTCTTATATACTTTGTATAGGGTAGTAATTTGTGATGTGATCTATGAATAAATATCTTTTATGTTGATCTGTCTTCAACTGCAAAATCACAGTCATTTTTGGAAATAAAAGACAGAAAATGAAAGTAAACATTTCTAGAAAGCCAGCAAATATTTTCAGGGAAATTGTTTTATTATTTTATTTTTTGACCTATTATTTTTGTATTTTGACCCGTGTCACTCGCACATACTAACATAGTTAAAACACACATATATTACTTAACTACTTGTTTTTCATCTGACTCATTTATCCAAAGTAACCCACAGTACAGTAATTACAGGGAGAGTCCCCCTGGAGCAATCTTTGGATGGGCGCTTCCCTCGAGGACGCAATGGTTAGAGGATTCATGGATGATCCGTAACAATTTGATCCTGTGACCTCTGGGCAGACAGCCTGTATCTTTAACCGCTACAGTACCCCACCCCCCACCATATGTTGTTGATTAGTTAGCTGTTGATTTAGACATTTTGTAAAAAATACACTGTCAGCGCTGCATTTGTTGTAGTGAGGTTGCTGTTCACTGAAGGCACTTCTGTTTTGTTTTATTGCTTCTAATAAATTGCATAAGACATGTGAGGACTTATAATAAGACATGTGAGGTATATTTAGAGCAACAATCTGGATCCTGTCCATGATTTCTCGCTCTCTTAAGAGAATGTGTACGGACAAAGAAAGCAAGCAAGAAAGAGAAACACTATACGACATCATGCATCTGTGTTTAAACTTTGACCCCAAACCCTAACTCCTCCCTTACTCACGCTCTCTCTCTCTCTCCCTCTCTCTTGCTCACTCTCTTTCTTGCAGTCAGCTATTTCACTTCATGCCCTGACATGTTAAGGAGCAGGAGGGGAGGAGATAAAGGACCAGAAAAACCGGTAAGCAGCTGGGAGCCAAGGAGAATATGCGAAAGGAGGAGTAGATTTCAGTCTGTCCGGCAAAACCATAAGACCTTTGAGGAGGAAGAAAGGAGCAACAGAAAGACGTGAAGAGAGAGTAACACATTTGAGGCGAGACTGAACACTGCCATGGAGAAAACATAAAGGAAAAACATGAAACTGCGCATTTCAAAGGTAAGATTTTGTGTAGTCTTTCTCTTTCACTCACTGTCTTTCTTGATCTCTCTTCAAGTTTATTTCTTTATTGCTTAGGACAGTTTGAGTTGAGGGTTGGGTCAGCACCCTGACTCACTTGCATATCCGAGCTCTCGCTTTCGTGGGAGTTTGACAGATACGTTCTACCCCTCTTTCTATTTCTGTTTCCCTCTCAACCTTTCCCTCTCACATGTCATGGCTGAGTTAAATGCCAAGCTTTCATTTAAAGGTGAAGTGTGTAATTTCTGTGCCGCTAGCATCACCAAACGGAATTGAGAAAATAGTGACTGTTTTCAATCAGTAAAAGCTTCCATGTTTTTGGAGCATAATGGCTAAACGCAGCACCACCAGATAGCTTGAGATTTACATTACAGTAGCCTATGCCAAGATATCATTCATAAAGTAAGCCACTCACAAATTAATCTCTGAATTTGAATGGTGTAACACTGTTGTACTACAAAACATTTTTTCTGTTTTTTTTAAGCATCCTGACCAGTCAGGCACAGCAACAATCTGTTTAATCGTATACTTTTATATTTCCTGTTGTAAATGTTTCACTTCTGTTTTATTTTAATTATTCTGTATTTTTTATTTGCTGACCTCTGAAGCACTTTGAGCTGCGTTTTGTACATGAAATGTATTATTATTATGACTTGTATCTGCATATTAAACTGGGTTAGGAGAAAGTATTTAAACATCAACCGAATTACACCCTTCTCATCAAGCTTTATGTTTGTTTTGTCTTACAGGGCTTCTGACTAGCAGCATGACTTGGACCTACGGGATTGCAAAATACAAACACACCTGCAGCCAACAGTCATCTGAGGACACTCTCTCTGATTCTCCATGCCGGAAACCTTTCGGTAGCAAACATTTGCATACAGCCCAACCGAACCCCACTGCTTTTTCTGTGTTAACGTCAGTGCAAGCTGTTTGAAGAGATTCTAGGAGCCACCTGCTTCGCTTGTTCTATTAGAGACTATGGAAGAAGGTAAATCCTCATGGTCCATCCATGTTCATCTCCTGAGGGCCAGATGAGGAGCATGTTACCCAGCTTGTTACGGGGCCGGCGGTTCTACTGCCGTGAATGGGCCCTCGAGAAGCTACAAAGATGCCTAGAGGCACGAGACTCCACCAAGAGCGTGGAGGGAACAGCCCGTGTCTCTCCAGGGATCCTAGTGACTGGGGGCCCAGGCACGGGTAAGACAGCCCTCCTCACAGAACTGGTTTGGCCCCAGTCGGAAGCATGCAGGGCGGCGGGGTTGGCATCACGGTGTTTGGCCTGGCACTATTGCCAGCGAGAAGATGTGGGCAGTATTGAAGTGTGGAGATTTGTCCTGGGGCTGGTTGAACAGCTGAAGGAAAATCCACTTCTGGGACCGAACTATGTGAAAGCGATAAGCAGTGCTGCTATTGCTGCTGTCCTGGAGCCCCTCCACTGCCAAAGAGAACCTGATGACACTTTTAAAAGGTTGGTTTATTCATCGCAATGTCACTTATCATAATTGGATAGAAAGTTTCAGAGTTTGTTTTTTTTAGACAGCATGTTCCTTCTGAACTGTAGAAAATTATGTGAATGAACACATCAGTTAATTATTTTGAAACATAATGAGTAAATACAGTTATATTGTTATTAGAACCTGATGTATCAATGCAATCTGAGGAAAAAAATATAATTAATATATGAAATATGTAACTGCCATAATACTTTTTATTTTTCAAGGACTTACTCAGTTTCTTCTTGAAAATCATGTTTTGTGTAATGTACAAATTATAACATTTTAGATTACAAATCTTAAAAATTCACTATTTCAGTACATCTAAAAAACACTTTTCCCTTTCTCTGAATTTCTCACATTTTTCTCTTGCTTTTGCTCCGCAACAAATCACTCACTGTTCAAGATCCCTTTGAACTCATTTCTGTCAGCCTTTAGTTCTCCAAGCATTTCATGTTTGCTCTCCAAGCATTACTCCTGTGAGAAATCCAAGATGTTTCACAGCTAGGCCTTTGGTGTACCTTACACTATCCCTCTGTATTTCACATTGTTTGTGCAAGGAAAATGACACTTCAGTGGGGCCTTTAAATGACTTAGACATTTTGTTGTGTTTCTTGTCTAACAGAGTGTCAGGCTCCTGAACATTGTAGCATTTAACATGGAATTTTAAGATCAAATAATCAATTATACCCTCAACTCGTGACGTTTTGTGTAACAAATAAAGCGTCATTGCAGAAGATGCTTGTTTTGAATATAATCCACACAGCTTTCTCTTAGTCTTTTTTAAAAGACAAAAAATGAGTGCATTTTTATCTGTGATATTTGGTTGTCAAAGCCAGAGGGGGGAAAAAAACGTAAAATTTTAAAATCATGTAAACACATTTTCTTGCATCTTCTGGTTATTCATAGTAAGCTGAAGTTTTTAGTGTTTGTTGTGAATGTAAATGCACTCAATGGCATCTTGCTTGAACAAGGTTTCTTTTATTGTTTCCTACTAAACCCTCCCACCCCTTATATTCTCCTCCTCCATCGTATTTTCGTCTGATACTCCTCAGAAAGACTTTGTCAAAAGCAGGAAAAGGGGCTATTGTTCTGCTTTTCTGCCACATATATTTATTTATTTATTTATTCCTCTCGTTGCAATAATGATGCCTATTCACAGTTATCACAATAGCCCAGCGTTCAGTGTAGATGGATGACGCTATTTACAACCTTCGGGGGAAAAAAGAGGGTAAAGACCGAGAGTCGTGCACTAGTTTGTGGAGTTTGTGTCCCTCGGTGAGGTCGCCACACTGACAACTTTCTCTATTCTATTTATCTTCTTTCAGTGTTTGCTCTTACACTGGTTCTTTCAGTTTTCCCTCACAGATCTGACGTACAGGCCCACATTTCACATTTGCCTTACACATGCTGACAAACTGTTGTGATGTTTTTCTCTGGTCCTGGCGAGAGAATGTAAGAAGGTTTAGTTTAGGGGTGAATTCCGAGCGTTTAGTCCCTGCTGTATTCAGCATACTCTCTGATGTGCATAAGCTATCATTAACACTGTTTATTTAGAAGGCAACCAATGATGAGGACAGTTTATTTTATCAGGACATGAACTTCTGTCATCAGGAAATAATTATGACTTGTTCATCAGTTTGAAGCTCTATAGATAGTGATATAGTTGTAGTAAACAGAAAATTCCTTTAGCGTTATTGTATTGTAAGTAGATTAAATCACTAAAAGTTTTGCCTAGTGCAATGGAAGTGTACTTATAGCAACTGTAACCTATTCTCAGTTCAAGTTTGGACTTCATCTGATTTTGGCAGTGAGGACTTGTAAATGTTTCCAGCTGAAGCAGTGGTTGGTTGTAAATCCTGTAGTTTAACCTTCAGCTGCCTTGCCATGATCAAAAGCCTTAAACCTCCCAATTTGTCCACTACTAAAAGTATAAAAAGTTTCACGTAACTCTTCTCTTAGGTTTGATCTCTTAACCCTTCTCTGTTTGATAAGTTTAACTAGCATGACCATTCCTGGGGTCAAGACAAGCCCATAGCTTGTCTTTGTAGACAGAATGAGTCAGGAAGAACATTTATTAGGTTGTTCGGCTCAAGCTGTGATCTGTGAGCATGTTAAAAGGGCATTAGCTCAACAAATTATGTGAGCCCACGTGCTGGAGATAAGGAACCGATAAACACGGCATGTTTATGACTATGTATTTTATGGTGGGAGTATGAGACAGGAAGTTCAGTACTGAACTGTTTAACCAAAACAGACAAAATAAGATGTGCTGTTTAAAATGCTATACTATTACAGAAAACAAGTGCTGATATTAATTATTATCAGACCTATGAGCTATGCTGACTAAACAGAATGCAGCGTTTCCATTAGGCAAAATATTGTTTCAATTAATTTTCTCTATGCGATTTAAATAAAACCAATAAAGTGTTCAAAAAAGTCCATGGGCCAAATTAAGCAGATGTGAAAATCTGCCTTTTATGTGAAAATCGTTTTTTAAATTTGAATAAAATTAAAACTAAAAGACTTTCAAATCACATGAGCCAATATTTTATTCACAATAGAACATAGAGAACATAACAAATGTTTAAACTGAGAAATGTTACACTTTTATCCACTAAATGAACTCATTTCAAATTTGATGCCTGCTACAGGTCTCAAAAAAGTTGGTATGGGGGCAACAAAGGGCTGAAAAAGCAAGAAATTTTGAAAAGATTTACAAGCTGGGAGAAAATCGAGCAACTAATTAAGTTAATTGACATCAGGTCTGTAACATGATTAGGTATAAAAGGGATGTCTTAGAGAGGCAGAGTCTCTCAGAAGTAAAGTTGGGCAGAGGCTCTCCAATCTGTGAAAGAGTGCGTAAAAAGAGGCTAAAGAGGAGGGAGACCTTCCAGCGTGTTGTCAGCGTTCAGTTCAAAAGCCAGCGTCTCTGATGGTACGCGGGTGCATAAGTGCATACGGGATGGGCGACTTGCATGTTTTGGAAGGTACTATGAGTGCTGAAAGGTATATAAATGTTTTAGAGCAACATATGCTCCCCTCCAGACGACGTCTATTTCAGGGAAGGCCTTGTGAATTTCAGCAGGACAATGCAAAACCACATACTGCAGCTATTACAACAGCATGGCTTCGTAGTAGAAGAGTCCTGGTGCTGAATTGGCCTGCCTGCAGTCCAGATCTTTCACCTATAGAGAATATTTGGCGCATCATTAAGCATCGTCAAAGAGCATTACAAACTCTTCAGCAGCTGGAAACCTATATCAGGCAAGAATGGAACCAAATTCCAACACCAAAACTCCTGAAACTCATAACCTCGATGCCTAGATGTCTTCAAACTGTTTTGAAAAGAAGAGGAGATGCTACACCATGGTAAACATGCCCCCGTCCCAACTATTTTGAGACCTGTAGCAGGCATCAAATTTGAAATGAGCTCATTTTGTGCATAAAATTGTAAAATTTCTCAGTTTAAACATTTATATTAAAATTATATTAAAATATAATTAAATAGCTCATGTGATTTGAAATTCTTTTAGTTTTCATTTTATTCAAATTTAAAAAATGTCCCAACATTTCTGGAATTCAGGTTGCATGTGTGTGTATGTGTATATATATATATATATATATATATATATATATATATATAATTAGTTATTTAAAACAAAAAAAACAACTAAAAACTACTCATTGATTATGAAAATAAGATTTTACATTTATTGGAAAATATTTAGATATTTAGTTTTGGAAGTTTAAATAGTTTAATTTATTTGGCAAACTAACAGAGCACCTCAGTGTTTTGGGAAATCAAACTACGAGTTGTTTAGTTGCCTGCATATTAATCTGGGATAGATGAAAGCATATTATCATAAATCACATCACATTTAAGTGTTTGATTAAAAGGGCAATCATACAATAGTCAAGTGGGTCAGTGATAAGAGCAACACAGATATGTGAATATGAGTTTGATAAGGAAGCAGCACCTTCACACTGTCTACTGGTGTGCCCTAGAAGCAACAGGAAATCACTGAGCTTCCATAACACTGAGTCACGATGCCTCTGCAACCACACCTCAAGTCAGACGAAGTGGCCAAAAGAAAAAATGCTGAAGAATAAGACAGCTTTTGAAAAGCTGGGAGTTCATTGGATGGTTTTTAAAGGATGTTGTATATAATTCCAGATAAATCCCTCTTATAATTGCATTCTGTACAAAACAATGCCACATTTGTGCACTTGTTTCCTTCTCAGATAAGCTCTGTTTTAGTTCTGAATTGACTTTTCATTCATATGTGATGACATGTCTTTCCTATTTTCAGTTCTTAAAATGAATTCCTCATTTGCTCAATGTTGTTGAGAGAAATATGTCCCTCCCCCCACCCCCATTTATGTATGTTTAATTATTTTGAACTCTTTCTCCTTTTCACTTTTCTGTAGGGCAGTATTAGAGCCCCTCTTGTCCTTGACACCACCCGCTCACAGTGTGTTTATTGTGGTTGATTCACTGGACTCGGGGTATTGTGGAGGTAATGGAGTTGGAGAAAGCTCAATATCAGGATCTGCGGCCACTCACAGTTCCTCTATTGCAGAGCTCCTGCTAAAATACATACAGCTCCTGCCCCCCTGGATCTTGCTAGTCTGCTCTGCACGCCGCCAGAACAAAGCCATTTGCAAGATGTTTTCAGGTACACTCTCAGATGATGCACAAATCACTTCATAAGCACAGCGAAATGTGAGATGGTTAGCTTTACTGGTTTCTTGAAGTGCTGAGCATTGTTCATCTTAGTTAAGACTACTTTATGTTCTGTGTTTAGAAACCCATTTAGTCTCAAATGAATAATGTTCTCCACACTTGTATTCACACTTGTATTCTAACAAACATTCTGTATTCCCAAACATCTTTGCTTTTTGCTCTTATATCAATATAATATGGCTTTGTAGTACTTTGTTTTTTTTTTTACTGAAAAATGACCTGGTCTTATGAGATGAGGGTCCCACGCACTCATTAGCTCTTGTGGATGAGATCTGAAGTATAGCGTTAAGAGACTACAATATATTGTGCACTAGTTGTGTGTATATATTTCTGCTTTTATAAACACATTTGAATGCAAGGTCCTTAACTTTGGCTTGGAAAGCCTTGAAGGCCATCATGTTTTACCAGCCCACGAGATGAAAAGACTGGAAAAAAATAACTGCAGTTTGCTAAAAACATACTGAAATTATTCTGACAAATAGTTTTGTTGTTAATTTGTATAGTAACTTGAAGTAGCAAAAAATTTTTTGGAATTACACAAATGTCAAAAAAATTCAATGAACTAAAGTACTAGTACTGCGTTCATAATGTACATTAAAAGTAATCAGATCAGTTGTGTGAAGCTCACACATAATGTATTTTGAACCACTCAGAGACACTATAATGATAATAAACATTATAATAAACACTATAATGAGATTCACACACTTTTCTTTACAGACATAACATGCTGGTGACAATATATAAAATTAAATCACAGCTTTTTGTTGCATAAGGCAATTTCAGTGTTAATTGTGCAGCCGTAAAAACTCATTATGATGCTTTGACAATTGTTGTGTCTTATTTTATCTCTCATTTTGTTGTGTACACTGCTCTGATTTTATCTCCTGCTTCTCTATCCTTTAGGTTTTAGGAGGTTGTGTCTGGATGACTTAAGAAAGCCTGCAACTGTACGAGATGTACAGCAATATATTCTGCGGAGGCTTGACCAGGATGGGGCTTTGAGAAGACAACTTACACCAGAGACAGCTGAAATGCTTAATCTTTTGCACATAAAAAGCGGTGGCTGTTTCTTGTTTCTTGAGCGAGTACTAGATGGTGTTGCACATGGTCTAGTAGGACTTCGAGAAATTCGGGACATTCCTGGCACACTGAATGGCCTCTACCTTTGGCTCTGTCAGCGCCTCTTTCCTCGAAGACTGTTTGTCCATATTAGGCCTTTGCTGAATATCCTTTTGGCATCCCCACAACCACTAACAGCTGAGCAGCTCTACACTATTGCCAAAAGCCGTGACTTCTACCTTGGGATTGGAGACTTCCAAGCACAGATGGGGGCTCTGGCATCTCTGTTTGTAGATGGCCCTGAGGGCAGTAAACTCCTCTTTCATAGCAGTTTTGCAGAATGGTTAACTGATGTTAAATACTGCACACAGAAGTTTCTGTGTTGTGTGAAGGATGGTCACCTTTCTTTGGCCATGTCCCTCTCTCTTCGAGCCAGTAGTTTGGGTACAGAGGAGACTTGCCAGCTGGCCCACCACCTCCTCAACAGTGGAGTCCATGAAGGGGAACCAGCCCTCCTGGCACTGTGGTTGCTATGGACTGGAGTTCCAGCACTTAATGGTGCCAGAAAAGACTGTTCTTATAGTCATACACCTGTATTAGTTCAGCAAGATGTACTACAACTCTTAATGAAAAGTGGAATTTACCCTGCAAGCTGTTCACCAGACAATAGCTCCAGTGTCAGGGTTCACTGTGTTGGAGGAGGACGCAGGATAGTTCGGCGAGCATTACAGAGGGAAGACTCTGTTAGAGCACTTCTTGACAGTGGAATCAGTGTGAACCGTACAGACCCATCAGATGGACGGACTTTACTAGCAGCTGCAGCACATGCTGGGCTTGTAGATGTAGCAGCATTGCTGTTATGCCGTGGAGCAGACCCTTTACTGAACGACAACCAGGGGCAGACTCCACTGACGCTTGCTGCCAGACAAGGCCATATTGGTGTGCTGCAAGTGTTGCTAGAGTGGGTGCTGGAGCAGGGGAGCAAGAATCCTGCAGCACAAGCCCTGCTGGAGCATGTGGACAATGAGGGATGGACTGCTCTTCGCTCCGCTGCATGGGGTGGCCACAAGGAAGCTGTGCGTCTACTTCTGGAAGCAGGGGCAGAGATTGATGGCTGTGATTCAGATGGCCGGACAGCCTTGCGAGCAGCAGCATGGGGAGGACATGAGGAAATTCTGTTGACCCTCCTTGATCATGGTGCTGAAGTAGACCGCTCAGATCGTGAGGGACGTACTCCACTAATAGCTGCAGCCTACATGGGTCACAAAGAGGCAGTGGAGATCCTTTTGAATGCTGGGGCTGATTTGAATCTAGCGGATGGAGATGGACGTACTGCTCTGTCTGTTGCTGCATTGTGTATGCCATCAGCAGCTGGAGGACGAGGGCATGGAGAGGTTGTAAGCCTTCTGTTGGAGCGAGGTGCTGATCCAGAACATAAAGACAGAGATGGAATGACGCCTTTACTTCTTGCCTCTTATGAAGGGCACGAGGAAGTGGTTGAACTCCTCCTGGAAGCTGGAGCTGATGTAGATGAAAGTTCTGGATCTCATCCCTCTGCAATCACTCCTCTTCTTGCAGCTACTGGCTCTAGAGCATGCTGCGCACAGTCAGCTTCGTTTATATTTGGGGGGCAGCAGTAGGATGGCATCAGCGGAGAAGGCCGCACTGCTCTCTGTGGCTGCAGCAAGGGTAGTGTTGAAGTTGTAGGAGCACTGCTGGACAGGGGTTTGGATGAGAATCACAAAGATGACCTGGGCTGGACTCCATTGCATGCTGCAGCTTGTGAAGGTCACAAAAGTGTGTGTGCAATATTGACAGAGCAAGGTAGCATGGCGCGTGTAGGTGAGCTTGATGTAGAAGGTCGGAGCCCTCTAATTCTAGCAGCACAAGAAGGGCACTGCAGTACAGTCAGGCTACTTCTAGACCGAAAGTCACCCATTGATCATCGTGCATATGATGGACACTCTGCACTCAGTGCGGCCACTCTCCAGGGACATCGGGAGATTGTCGAGTTGTTGATGCGTAGAGGGGCAGACACTGATGTCCGTGATGCTGAAGGAAGACCTCTTCTTTATTTGCTGGTCCTGGAGGGCCGTTTAGACATGGCCATCCTACTCATTGAAAAAGGCGGTGTCCCTCTGGAATCAAAAGATGTAGAGGGGCGAACTGCACTCCATGTAGCAGCTTGGCGAGGAGACCTGGAAGGTATTGAACTGTTGCTGAAATATGGAGCTGACCCAAATGCTAGAGATCTTGATGGTCGTCCTCCTTTGCACTCTGTGGCCTGGAGAGGCCATGCAGCTGCTGGCAGGCTGCTGCTTAGGGCTAAAGGTCTTAACGTAGACCTGGCTTGCAAACAGCAGGGTGCCACAGCACTTAGCATTGCTGCTCAGGAGGGGCATGCTGAAATTGTGGTCATGCTTTTAGAGAAAGGTGCAGAACCAGACCATGTGGACCGTTATGGCCGCAGCCCAGTCAAGGTAGCAGGAAAACAAGGTCATTTCACAATTGTGCGACTTCTGGAGAGCTATGGCGCAAAGCCCTTCTCAGGTCTCATACCATTTACACCGAGTGGTACTCCCAACAATTCTTATCTTTCAGCCATAATCAAGACCCAAGCATCCATTAGTTCAGGAGAAGTGGGTGTTGATGGAGTCCCAGCCACTTCTTCTCCATCTTCGACCTCAGTTTCTGCCTCCTGTTCCCCAGCTTCCACTGCAGAGCGTTTCCACTCCATGTCTGCCTCACAGACCTCCTCCTCCACCTGCCACTCCCTGGCCACAGTACAGACCGTGCCTGCTGACAGCCTAAATTTCATCCAGCAGATTCAACAACATTCACTTCCTCGTTGCCGCAGTCGGCCATCCACCTTGCCTCTACCTGGATCAAATCCAGCCAGTCTTCAGGGCAGAGCTTCTAGGCACAATCAAAAGGCTGTTCCCAAGAGCAGTCCCACAAATGAACAGTGCACACTTACTGAACTCCTGGACTCAGACAAACCCCTAAAAGGGCTTAGATACTCGGGGGATGGCAACTACCTCTTAAAACCTGAAACTCCTTACATCATAGAGGATGTGTTGGAGAAGAGCCTCAAACAAGCTGGAGGGGTAGATCTAAAGTGGAACTCTGTTATGGCTTCCTTAGGGGTAATGCCAAACCAAGAGGGCCCAATTCGACAAACAAAAATTGGGGAAAGCCCCCCTTTGGGGTACCCACATTTTCACTTCCAATCACATGCACAAAAAGATGATTGGGTGGGAATTCAAAAGACATCCATGTCTCCAACCATTGACCTTTCAGCGATTTCCCCACATAGTGCCTTACCTGATGAGTCTGTGTTTAACATAACAACTACTGACCCCCAGCTGAATCTCAAACAGGCAATTAAGCTGCAGTTTGAAGGGCCAACCAGTGCAGCACTTTACAAGCGGGAAACCCCTCTCTGAGGTGAGGCATTACATTTCTCAACATATAAAACATTACATTTGTCTTGTAATTTGTTGATTGTCTTGTAAATGTAAAGTTTATTAATTGATCAGAGACAGGTTTATTTATTTGAATGTCCATAATGTGTCTTATCAGGCAGTTGTCAGATATCGCAGATGGAAGTGAACTACATTCTGCTTTTAAGCTGCAGTCTTTATGATTGTAACTTGGAATGTCTGGAATTCTAAAGACAACTTTGTCTTTTGTAGGCAAACCTGGACATTTAGGAGTTCAAGGAGGTGAGGGTTGTGTGGGTAATCACTGCACTGTGTGTGGGAGGTGTTGAGAGTAGAGGAAGATGGCAGATGAGAGAGTCATAACACACTGACCTCCGCCTCTCTGTAACCCATTGACCCCAAAGCACAAAAGAAGAGGGAAAGACTTAGGGAGCTTAGAGGAACCTGAGTTCAAAAGGCTCAAGCTGTGTACATTCCAGAGCTTTTCCTCCTCATGCCGTCACAATGGAGAGCAGCTGGCACTCTCTCATACTCTGTCATACAATCACAGGAAAATATTTTTACATTAAGAGGAACACTTATGGATATTTGCTCTGCTTGTGTTATGCATTTGCAAAAGTCAACATATACGTACCCCAGGGATTTTTGTGCACATAACTCGACATAAATGACACAATTTTTCATAGACAAAAGAGCTATTCTTCATACACCTTGAGGCTCAGCAGTACCACCTTTGTTTTATGTCGGTGAAATATAAGAGCTAATAAGAATTCTGTTGAAACTGGAGCATATCTACATTCAGAACAGTCTTTTTGGGTGACCTGCTGTACATTGCTCAGATTCTGTGATTTGCACCCAGACTTGGACTTGCTGGGACAAAAAGGGCTTTTTCAAAGCGCCACTGTCGCTTAGTGGCTTTATATTCCAGATATGTTTTCACGACTAATGGAAGTCATCAGCAATGTTTATGTCTTTTAAAGATGTGCTAAATTTAACATACTATTTGTTTCAGGACATAGACATGTCCATAATTGCTATTCCTTATTTACCTAGAGTTTTAAATTACGCATTCTGTCGCATTGTCAACAATGAACTAGTTGACCTATCACCAAGGCAAATTAATATTTTAAAGCTTCATTTGAGTTGAATTACAGAAAGAGATGGGAAAAAGAAAGTGAGAAGTTACTGTTCTACAAGCAGTTAGGGAGGAAGATTTGACCTCCCATACATGCTCATCAGAGGACGACCAAATTTAAGTGTAAGGTCTTGAAAACCTTAGAGGGGCAACAAGAGACAGTGATGTGAATTGTACATTTTCCCATAGGTAATTTATAATGTTTATACTGTTTTGTATGTTAAAATTTATTGAGATGCACTAATTAAAACTGTATATGATTTTGTGTGTCTGTGAAAATTTGTGTGGGAACAAGAAAGCAGCAAACATGGCATCCCTTTGTTTTACATGCAACAGATCATTTAGCACCTCTGTCCCTCACATTTATTTAGTACTCGCATAAAGAAGAGCTAGTTTGTATATGAGTTCACTTGAATCTCTATGGAATTACCATTTGTGCATTAAAATATTTCCAGCATTTGTTAAGCTATCATATGTTATATTACAAAGTCACAGAAATCAAGCTTAATAGTATAGTTCATCCCAAAATATTATTCAGTCATTGTCATGTATTTGGGAAGAAGTATGGTGTAAGACACTATGTAGTCGCAGACGTGTAAAAAAAAATTGAGTCGCAAGTCATTCTTTGTATTTCTCTCTACAGAAATTACTTTGTGCAAATATGGTTGTCGTGTGTCTCTTGAATGCACCAAGTTAGAACGCATGAAGAATGAGTGAGCTTTGAAAGGAAACATTTTCAGTTTATAATGACTTAATCTCAGTCATTTTGACAGATACTTTGCAAGGAAAAGAAAAGCCTGAACATTCATGTTCAACAACAACAAAAAAAAAATGGTTTTGAAAAACACGAGGGTGATGATGGACATTTTTGGGCCAAGCCATTTAAGTTAAATATATGGGCTCAAGAATTTAGATGTTTTCTGTTTTTTTGAGTTAGTGTAGCCAATATTTATCCCATACTCTAAATGTAAAAATGTTGCACATTCTTCAACAAGCTTTTCCTTATTTATACATTCTCAGTAATGGCTAACATTTGTCGTACCCCTCTCCCCCTCCCCCTCCCTCCCTCCCTTCTCCCTTTCACACACACACACACACACACACACACACACTCATCTCTCCCTGTGAGGAGTATTTTTTATTGCCCCTCTAAAGTTTACTTGCTACTTCCATAAATCCCCTCTAAGCAAACAACTGTGGCTGTGTATGCAACAAGCAAAATGCCACTCATTTGGCATACAGACACTGTTCATACTGTAATATACACACTGTAACCATAGGATACAGCACCCACAAACACCCACACTAGCCACCCATATTCAAGAAACTTACACACAAACACACACTGCAAGGAAATGTTTATTTATTCTTAGATGGGGGAAAAAAGGTAAATTTCCTTAAGACATGCACAACACAAACAACAGAGACATACTGCTCCATATTAATAATTATTTCTTATCCATAAGCACATTATTTTAGGTTGCATGTGGATCTCAAATATGCAGCTACATACTGAGACTTGTGGCAAAACTGTTACTGTTACAACAAGCTAGACCTCATAAACAAAAGTATCAAAAAGTTTACTATGTCATTATCATCTATTTAAAATTCTCAGAGACATTTTAATTTCTCAGACTGCTGAGACATTTTAAAGCATATCATTTTCATTTTGAAAGTTGGTTATCTGTGTTCTTTCATATTTTTTTTTTCAAGACATAACTAGTGTTTACCCTATCTGGGATGATGTGGTTTGGGGTTTGTAGACAAACTGCAAACTCAGGCATTCCTCTATAATGAAGGACAACTTGCACCCAGTTCTTTTATAGGTGGGATTTTTTTTCCCTCTCTTGTAGACACTGCAGGATATATTTTTATTTGAGAATTTTAAGAGCCATCTAACATTCCATTCTGAATATTATTATTTACTAGAAGGCTTATTCCTTGCAACCATTATATGGGACCTCACAGACAAGATAGTGGTTTAAATTCATTTTTCTATTATTCCTGTTAAGTCACAATAATGCACACCAGAATATCTTTATTAAGACTGAATCTAGCTTTACAAAAATCCAGACCGACTCAGGTTGCATTCAAAATATACATTTGATTAATTCATTAATTCCCTGTGAGTCAAATCCATGACCTTGGCATTGCTAAAGACATGATCTTTATGAATCGAACAGGTAGAACGGGTTTCTCTTTCTGGGAAGTTCATCTGCCTGTGTTTTCTCACAATTCCACATCCCACACTATTGTGACCTGACAAATAAACATATCTGCTATAAAAGTTTTTCAAACCACTGTTAAAGGTCATTCATTGCACATGAGGCAAAAAAGGGACATGTGGACTTGTGATGAAAACCTTAGTTGAATTAATTCCGGCTTCAGTCACACAAAGTCAAAGACAAGGCTCCACTTCCTGACCGACAAGGAGACACCACATCCTCTGACGGTGTAAACAAGGGAGAGGAAAACCTTTCTATTGAATAACAAACCATTTTTAGGGCAGAGGAAGGATATCACAAAGCCTAAAACATATTTCTATCAAGTTTTTTTTTTTTTCTCTATGAAATGAGGTCATTTAAATGTTTGCATGTTTGTGTAGACCCTTCAAGAAGTGAGCAGATGTCTTTTTGATTAGATTATAGCCATCCAGTTTTTTTGGGACCAAGCCAAGAGAATGTGTTTAGCCTAAATTCGAAAACTGAAAAGGAGTAGCAGACTGGGTGTGTTTGTTAGTCAACATTCCCTGTTGAGCTTTGAGAGACTCTCACTCATGCAGCAAGTCATTACAGAACGCCGAGGATTCTAGAGCTAGCAGGAAAGAATTCCAGAATTATTCAAAAGATTCCAGCGGTTCTGGTTCACTTTTTAAGATTTCACCATCATACCAAGAATGTTTCACACTCAGTAGTTACATTCCTGTTTTTATTCAAGGGCCAAGTATACTAATGATGAACAGAAGTGCTCAAATAGAGAAGCTTCTTTAATGTTATGCTTTAAGAACAAAGACATTTCCGCATATAAATTTTGATATTTTAAAAAGCATCCTTTCTAATCAACCTTGAAGACTTTTTTAACAGGAGCCATGTCTATTATGAGTTGGTGTTAGGAATGTTTTTTTTTTTTTAATTTCATTCTTGAGTTCACTGGTAAATAGTTCCTTTCCAAATGCATTAACATGCTGATGTATCATTACTGCCTCCTGCTGGCAAGGTTCTTCAGTATCAATAGCATACAGTATTGTCTCTTTACAAAGTCAAACAAGTGTGGTAGAAAGAAAAATCGCCAGGGATTCGAAACAAATGTCAAAGCACAACACACAAAATCCTAGGTTAGTCAGCCTATATGCATTCTGTCTGACTTGCCTATAAAAGTAAATACAGTTTTTTCCAAGCCCTTTTGTGACTATGTGAAGTGTTTTGTTAAGCTAAACACACATACACACACAGATATATCACCTCCACCCCAATAAAATATCTCACAAAATATTACTTGGATTACATCCCAACTGGTCTGTACTTCACTATCAGTGGATTGCAAAAAGTGGATTGCAGGGGAAGTCAAACTGATGGGCAACTAAGACTGTGTTACTGAGTATTACATTAAGCGGTTATTTCTCATGTATATTTGAGGGATTTCAATGGTTTTTAAATAAACAACTAAATACAGATATTACTCATCTCTACTACTATTCCTGCTTATTGTAGATTGTCAACCATTGATATACACCATGCAATATGATATTGTACTGGCAGCAAATAGTAAATTTAATATATACTGCTAAATACTCATCTCATTAAGTGACATGTTCCTTTTGGGTCACACTTTATTTTAAGGTCCAATTCTGCTGCTTATTAATAGTAATGTAGTTGTTAAATTTAGGTACTGGGCAGGATTAGGGATGTAGAATATGGTCATACAGAGTGTGCTTTACAAGTACTAATAAACAGCCAATATGTTATCAATAGGCATGCTAATAAGCAACTATTTAATAGTGAGAATTGGTCCCTATACTAAAGTGTTATCTGCTTTTGAATTTTAAGATTTGTGGTAACTCTTCATTTGTACTGATAAATTTTAATGCAGTGGTGCATGCTGTCTGACACAACTAGGAGATCATTAGGTAAAAGTGCCAGTCCACGAGGGCTGCTCAGTCCATCAGACGCAATCACTCGTCCTGCCCCTTCAGAGGGATATAGAAGCACCCGATGTTTTTCTCCCCAGTCTGCCACCAAAACAGACCCATCCTTATCAATGCAGAGGCCCCAGGGACAGGAGAGTACGGGTCCTAAGCTAGAACAAACACCCAGTATTCGTAGGGTGTCCCATCCTGGTCCTAAAATCTTCACACAAGGCTCCTGCCCCATTTCACTGCCTCGCTCAGACACTGCAACCAGACCAGAGTGCAAGCATGCTGCGACCAGGTAAGGCCTGTGGAAACCGGTCACCACAGTGCGTTCCAATCTGGAACCGGTTTTAGGTTCAAGTTTTAGTGCTGTAAGAGTACCCTTTCTTATATCTGCAACTAAGAATTCATCTCTTTGGGTGACTGTCACTCCCCTTGGTGCTTCCAACTCATCTCGAGGTACTCCTGCAATGTAGGGTCCCCCTCCAAATGTTTGGAGGAGACGCCCATGCCGACTAAGGATCAGGAGAGCCCTCTCAGCCGCACAGCTCAGAGCAATCAAACCCTTGGCATTAACAGCCACATCGAAGTAATTGCGGCAATGTCGCGAGGAGCCTCCCAAGTCATTACCTGGAGAAGTCACTTGTTGTAGGACATTGCCATGGGCATCCGTTACCTGTACACGAGCATTCCCACAATCCACAAGGAATAGTTGACCTTGCGGTGTTGCATGGACACCACTGGGCAGCGTGAGATCAGCACGTCCTGAGCCTTGTTTACCAAACTGACGGACAAGACGCACCTCTTCTGGTCCCAATGATTCGGCATCCTCCTCTAACTCTAGAAGAGCTGGCTCACTCCTTTCTCCACGCAGTCTGTTCTCATTTAGAGAATTCTGCCGTCCTGATGTGAAGTGGTTCAGTCTTTTCTGAGATGAGTTATCGATAACAGACATAGAGAGTGAACGAGACACTCTACTGGAACAAGAAGCATGTTGTTGGGTGTTCTTTTGAGAGAAGTTACCATGACTGGGACAGGTTTTAGTCCGTGATACCTCCTTTCGTTTTTGGAAGGTGGGGCTTGAGAGTGAGGACATATGACTCTTAGTTACACTCCATGTGCTTGACTGGTGTGTTCTGGTTTCACTGAGGGGTCTGTTGCAGTAGGAAAGGTCAGCAGCTGATCTGGAGAGGCGAGCAGTAGGACGCAGGGAGTTGGTAAAATCTCTGGGAGAGTTCACAATGAAAGTGTACCCAGAATCTACACTGTCTGCAGGAGATGGTGCACGGTTTTGTGGGTGGTCATCTGAGCATGCACTTAATTGAGAACAAGACCTGCCACGAAGGAAGTGGTTGTTGCTGCCTTGACTAGAGCTGACCTCTCTGGGGCTCTGCGGTGACGAAGATCCGATCTGTCTGATGTGACCTTTATGGTCAAACTGATGTAAGAACCAGCCACCTTGTTCCTGGTGACCTTGCTCTGGAGATGGAGAGGGTTCTCGTTGCCTTCTTGCTCTCTGTGAAGCAAACTGTGTGATTGGTCCATTTTGTATACGGGCAAAATCCTCACCCTCTGACTCACCATGACTAAGTGATGGTACAGCCAAAAAGAGCTCATCACCTTTGCATTCAGATGAAGGAGATTCACACTCATCCTCCTGTGATGAATCCCGTTCACATGGGACTTGTTTAGGAGATCTGTGACGCAATTGTGGGGACTGACACTTCACTTCTTCCCCTGATTCTTCATCACTTCGGGCTGACAAACGGAGCTTCCGGACAACCCTCAAGTTCCCACTACTATTTGATGAGTGCCTTGGATTAGGCCCAGGAGATAGGACTTGGTTTTGCTCAGGACTTGTTCCATCAGGTGTGCTCTGGCCCTCTCCACTGACATGAGCCCCACCACGTGCTTCATTGGCATGGAGGGAACACATTTGCCCCTGTAGCCCACAGCCTCCAACAGGAAATTGGACATTGTGGTCTTGTACTTTGATCTCACCAAAAGTTACAGTGTTTGGTTGGGCACTTGGTTTAAAAGACACACGTTTGAGCGTGAGCGAGACTTCCCAAGGTTGGACTAGTTCTGCAACACCCTTAAGAAGCTGGTCCTGCTTCAGATCCCCCTCTTGATCTTTATTACCATCACCACGACCACATATCTTTATTAGCTCTCTAAGTTTAATGACTTTATATAACCGCTGGTCAACCAATCTTTGTCCAACCCTTATGGCTGCTCCATTGTCCCTCTGCACCTGTTCGAGTCTGAGCTGTAGGTCCCGGTGATCCTGTTCTACCCTTTCCAGTAGACGGCGCTCCTCCCTTTGTGCTCCAAGCAGTGCACGCTCCACACCTCGACCTACCGTCTGTGCTTCAGTCACTTGTTGCTCCCTCAGTCGCCTGAGGTCTGTTTCACATCTTGCTAAATCACATAGGGCCTGGGTAGCCCAACACGCTAATGAAAACGAAGAGGCTGCGGGAGTAGGCTTTGGGTCCTCATGACCTTCTACGTCTGACTGTGCTGATGGGCTTAGAGGGGGCTGTGGAGATGTGCACGGGGAAGTCTTGTTGCTCATTGGAGATCCAGTAGACATCTTTGCAGAGAATCTGTAGAGGCTATTTGAGAGGGCTTGTGTCAAGGCCTTTTTTGGACCTGTTAGGAGAGGTACAGAGAAAGAGGGATTGATACTGAGGCCATTAGAAAAATGAGCTTCATTGCATTAATTTGTATTTAATATTATGGCATTTACCATAGAAAAAGACTACGGTAATGACATTAATTTAATAAATATAATTGACAATATCATAATATGACATTAAAGCACAAAACAGGTTATGAAAACTCATCAGAAGACCCTCTCTCAAGTAAAAGTTTTAATCTTCATTTTGCGATGCACTCATTTTGTTAATGTTACTGTCAAACAGGTTTCACATCAACTTTGCAAACACTCAAATTAACCAATAATTCTAAAATATTCAAGCAGAAAAAGTACATAAGAAATCCAGCTTGCTATCGATGTGCTGGAACACACAATCAACATTTCATGAAGCTTGTCTACGTCTCCCTTTTGAAACTGACCTTTACAATACATGGCACCGCTATTAGTAATTTATACGCTATTAAGTATTCTTGTCATATTGGAGTCTCAAAGTGAAAAATAAAATGCAAAGACCTACTTATGTGACTTATGTGAATAAAACACCTTAATGTGCTTTTCAGGTCAAGCAGTCATGCATCATCAATACTCTCTTTACAGTTTAGGAAAAAAGGAGATGTAGTTGCTTTGCTGCAACCACAGTCATGACAACAGCAGCCATGACAACATAATGATACCACAGTAAAAAAATAAATAATAAATACACCAATTAAATAATTGTAATAAAGAGTAAATTCACATATTATAAATAGCTTAACATATAATTATATATAACAATAATGTGCATTATATTTTAAAATAAGTATTGAGGGGACAGTAGTGCAGGAGTACTGTAAATTCACTGTTATACAATTATTATCCAAATTATTGTAACAATGTTATGCAATTAAGCTTATGATTGTTAACAACAATTATTACATCAAAATATGTGCTGGATTATAACTTCAGAAATATTAAAACATTTAAACAAGTCATTCAAAGAAGGGAATACTTTTTTTTGGAAAAAGTTTTCATCTTATCCTTTTTTTATTGTCATAGCTAAGATGTTTCTTGGAGATAACAACACAAAACTCAAGCTATTGTTTCAGGCTGTTGTACTGACTGAAAGTAGGAAACATTAAGCAGCTTACTTCTGGAATTTGATATGGTTTGCTGTCTTGCGGAACAGTTGCTGAGCACATTTGAGAGGGCAAACAGTGAAACAAGACCAGAGAACAAACGATGCACATTTTGCTTGTCTTTTCTGACTGCATTTATATTACTGGTGTAATCAGCTATATATGGAACATATTATTGTGCTACTGATTATTTATTTGCTTTTTAGTGTTAGCATTATTATTAGTTCTCTTTTATTACTTTCCCTATTTAAGAGTTGCAAAGAAAGTATCCCTTTTCCACTGTACTGATGTGCATGTGATAAACAAAACTTTGACCCTGACTGACAGATAGAAAGCCGAGAAACTCTGACAGAACTGATGAATCGAGGGAACCATCGAGGGAACCAAGGAATGGCTAGAGGAAGACTATTGGAAAACACACGGAGAAAGTGTGGCAGACAGACAAATGTGAGCAAAGGAGAGGGAGAGACAGATAGAAGAAAGAGAGTCAGAATATTTCTAGCACTGAGGAGATTATTAGCATTTCAAATTCAGGCAGGCAGGCAGTCAACGAAGGAGGACAGCATCTATGTGGGAGGCAAAAGACAGACTAAAAAGAAAAAAAATGTCATCGCAAAACTGAGAAGTGCACTTGCTCTCCTTTGCTCACTTGTATTCTCACTCTGCAGCCTTCTATCTCAGCTCTTCAGGCCCCTTCAGGCCCCTTCAGGCCCAGTGTGACATCAGGCTACACATCAGCACAACGCTCTAATACTTAATTCATGATGAAGTTTAAAGCAGTCGAGTCCAAAGTGTGCATGTGTAGTGGGAGGAAGAGATATTGCAAGTAAAGAAAATTGGGTTATTATCAGAGGCCATGAATATTCATGCTGTGAATATACCATTTGATAGCAGTGCATACTTGAGATGCATGATAAACATAATGCAGTTGCTTTTAGATTTGAAAAAAAAAGAGAACTGCACACTATAAGTGGGATAAATGGCAATATACAACAATCTAAGGAAAAGCTTATCAGCAAAATTGTGTAATGTAGTACAATATTTCCCATTCTTCCCATACAATTTGAGACAGCGCCTCCTTATGTAATGCTATTTTACAGCACTAGTCCTGATTGGTTCAGTTTGAGAGACAACGGTATAAAAGAGAGGAGGGACAAGGTAGAAATATAGATGTCAGCAAGACATGCCAAGCAAGAGAATATCTGAAATAATGACATAAGGGACTGTTCCCAGTCTCTATTTGCCAAATCAGCAAAGTTTTCTCTGTGTGTAGTTTAAAAAAAAAGTGTGCAATTGTAATAGCACGAAGAAGATTCAGTCTAAGAAGATTTATAAATCTGAAAAAAGAATGCCAATGTTGTCTAAGTTTTCCACAGTCTTGGTGAACTTCTTTTGTATGCTAATTTAGAAAACTGGAGATTAAACCATTGCATTGCAGTAGAAATGTGAATAGACATTTGCATAATTGTAACACTGCATGCAGAGTCATCTGATATGCTGCATGTGTTTGTGTGTTCTCCTGTGTCTTTTCTGTAGGTATCCTCTCACGTTACTTCTTAAATTATCTATGAGGCTGCTGCAGATGAACTCTGCGTATTGGCTTTGCACACGAAGGACAGTGAACAAAAGCAATTAACTATTTTTAGTGTGCAATAAACAGTTACTAAACTAAATCTGTATCTTCATGCAAAAGCAATTAACTATAAATATCACTCCACTAAACAAACTGCAAACTGGCAGTGCCAGATAACATTATGAATAGTTTCCAACTACTTATTTCTAACCAAATAAATGTAACAAGTAGTTCACAATGATGCTCATTAACTGCTCTTTAAAACTATTGTAAATCATATTGTAAAACATGGTATTTCTTTAAACAAATTTTAAAACGGCCATTAGAAGAAAACAAAAACATCAGTGTATTTCAAAAGCAGTGTGCAACACAAAACTAACCAGAAAAAAATGGTATTTGACTGTATAATACTAATGATACTGTATAATACTATTTGGTCTTTAATTCTAAAAATTGAACTGAAGTTGAAAGTCTTACCTGTGGCTGTCACTTGCTCCTCTGTCACTACCCTCCTCTCCCACAAGCATGAGTGTTTTTTTTTCTCTTGCTAGTTGCCCCACTGTTGCTAGGAAACGGTACAGAACTAATTCAGTTAACTACCAGTAACTTTGGTGTGTGAGATTATGAGCTGACCTGAAACACATTTTTCATTAAGAATTAGTTTAGAGGAAAATTAAATCCAAATGTAAAGGTATTTGTCACAATGTAAAATTAAAAGAATTTCAGGACCTGCAAGTTCTACACTCCTTCTGCACCAGGCTATATGTTCATTTCAATAGAGCAAATAATATTGCACGTAGAGTGCCAATCAAGCACTGTATTTAAACACTTTGTATTTTTCTACATAATTTTCTGCAGTCAGTTCATATATACAGACTCCATGCAGCAATAATTTCTTAGGCATGCCATTTATTACATTTTTTATAACGTTATAAACTTAACTTTAAAAATGATTTAATTATGAATTTATTTGCATTTAAAAATTAACAAGCAAGTACTTGCAAGAACATGCAAATCTTGGTAATGCTTTCAGCTAGCTGACTATTACAGAACAGACTGATCTGACATTAGAAGAAACCAAAGTTCAGCTATTGGATAAGCAGCTCCATGAGTCACATGTCTAATCAACAAGATGGCAATCATGTGGGAGTTTGAGGACCTTCCGCATAACACAGACACTGGCTGTAGCTATATCAAAGTTTGCTCTTCACACTGTACATCTTTGAAATGCATTTAACTAATCACGACATCTGATAAAGCCCAGAGGCTGTAGAGGTCCTTAGTACAAATGGAAGAAACTTGTTGCTTCTACAGGGGATGTTGAAATGAAATGGCTCCATGTCTATGGCAACTCATGGAGGCCGAAGATTACAGAAATCGCTTATCATTTAAAGTCATGGCTCACGAGTTTACAGTAATCATGTATGTGATTGATACTTCAACACAAAATAATGGTGAACAAAGCTGCAGCCCAATTAAGTTGATGAAAGCTCATAAGTGAATAATGGCCACTGAAGGTAATGAACATACTAGTGTGTAATTAACATTTCTGAATAAATTGGCTCAATTACTAACTATGTGAAGTGGCAAACCTTATGACTTAAATCACATTTAATACAATTTAATTAAAGAGGGTGATTGCATCTCACTGGATTGTCTGTTAATGGTGAAATAATCTGCCTCCATCCAATCACTTCAGTCGGTATGAAACTGCAAATGTTTGAGAGAACAAAAGTTGTGAAGACGTGATGGATCAAATGTTTTATTCAGATCAAGGCCAGTTCGCCACATTGATTCATGAGCCTTCAGAGATCAATCTCATATGCTGGTTTGGTGCTTGATAAACATTTATTATTTTCAATGTTAAAAACACCTTTTGCTGCTTAATATTTTTTAAACACGTTTTTTTGATTATTTGAATATAAAGTTCAAAAGAGCAGCTTTTATTTGACAGATTTTTTTTTAACTCACTGCGCTTATGTCTTATTTATACTGACAAATTTGACTGTGTTAGACTGCATGAAAATACAAAAACTTAAATACCTGAAATACCGAAGGAGATCAGATCTTGTGACTAGAATTGTTGATTATCTTAACATTTAGGGATTTTGCGGCATGACCTGAAGCTTATGAAAGACGTGAAGTCTTTGTTCCTTACAGCAGCATAGCCTGTCTCAGATCCTTTCTCCAGTGAAGACTTCTATCAGAAGATGAGGAAGAGATGACAGAAATAGGGAGGAAAAGAATCTCAATGATGAGCATGACGGCTCAGAGTAAACTGGGTCATTTTTCTGACAAGCCAATATTTAAGGTGTCATCTAATATGCAGCTTAAAACCAGTCTACGCACCAATAAAAACATAGTGTCATTTATTTTTAAAATCCTGATTCATCTAAGTCCACGCAACAGATCAGAGAAAGTCTAAATTGTGTATTCAGGAGATGTGATCATTTGGTTTACATTTCATATGCATTTTTTAACCATTATCTCTAATGTATTTGCAATCAACCACATCAATTAAAACAAATGACAGAAGATCTCACCTTTCTCAGAAATAAAGACAAAGAAGCCAAAGGTATTGCCAGGTAAAACATTTATAAATTAATAAAAACATTCCCTTTTAGTGTTTGTCTTTGAAGGTTTTATCGTTGATTTAAATCTCCATTCGGTTCCACTTTCCTCCTCCATTTTATAGATAGAAAAATATTTTGGTAACATTCATCATTTTGCATCAGTTTCCACACAGTCCAGTAGATTACTGAATCGATAAGGGATAAGTCAATTATTGAAGAGTGGGGTTCTGGATTGTAAATTTAGTTTGTGTTTGTCCCCAAAGGTTTAACCATCTTCACTTACTCAGAAACACGGAAACCAGTTTGCATAGATAACAAGCCGCAGAAGTCCTCATTTCATTCAAACAAATGGACAGTGAAAGAAAAATAAAGAGAAAACCAAATACAGAAAAATCAACTTCAAAATTGTGCAATGTATATTGATCAAACAAACACTTTTCAATAACAAGCATACACAATCATCGAGCTCCTGATTTTTCAAAATTTCCAAAATCATACCAAACACTTATGTATAAAAAGAAAAAAAAAAACATGCTATCTGCACCACATCAGGCATATAATTGCATCATAAAAACGATGGGCATTTCTTGTGCATTGGTATCTTACGACACATCAATTGTATAGACCTGTTTGATTTCTAACTTAGAAACTGAAAGAAAGTATAATAACCACTGTCTCCATAGAGATAACTGAACCCTAACATATATGTACCGTTTTTTCATTCAACCTCTTGCTCTTTATCCTTTCCATTTCATCTCTCACCCACACAGACATCAGAGCATGTTTCAAGGAAAGCACAAACTATTTTTTGACACTATCATGGGCTACCATTATCCTTAAATATGGAATTTACATGCTAAACATTTCAGATTTCAACTAACAAAAGCAGAGAAGCATCACACTAATGTTCCACACAGACCCTCTGTGGATGGGTGGATAGATAAGGAGGGGAAAATGGATGGACTGACAATTTAGCAACTAGAAAATAACAGAACAGAAACACAAGTGAAGCCGCAAGAACACTGCATGGAAAGAAAATTAAGTAAACTGAGGTAATGTGCATCTGGCTTGTGCATGATAAAAGCTCTTGGATGGATGATTTCAGATCAGCATAAGTGTTCAAGAAACAAGGGGCAAAACAGATAAAACAAAACAAACATGCACACTCACTGTTAAAAACCAATCACAAATCTTATGCACATGCATGTCCTAACTTCCATTCTGAAAATTAAAGTGTCTAAAGTATGTTGGCAATAAACAAACTAAAAAGTGGCGTGGCGTTTCCACGGCTGAATTCACTCATACTCCATAACACTAGCAAACTCAAGTAATGAACAGAAAAAAACACTTTGATTCAACACTAAGATGGCTTATGATTCACATAACTTGGCTCACTCCTTAAAGGGACAGGTAATTATTAAGCAAGCTTCTCTTTGCTCATACCAGTCAAATATTTAAGACATTGGCACCTAGTCAGACGCCAAAAGGGACGCTAACATCCAGTACAGGAAATCTTTGTGGGCAGAAAAATCAGTGCCTTTCCCAAAAAAACTGAAGAGGATATGTAATGTCATGCTAGGTGAATGTACCATGTGCATTTCCCTAAAACGGACAGAATCTCACCCTAAAACCCATCCTAGAAAATGTGCTGCTGCAACACGACACGAGAATGAAAACGAAAACTTTACATCTATGCTTAATTTGTCAGGCTTTTATTGGGACGGAGGTTAGGAAAACGAACTCTCTCCCCTCTTTACGGACTCTAACGTCACTCTAGCTGTTGGACAAGAAGATTTGTGCTAGAGTTTGGCAGAACTTGAGCATTTTGTCACTTGTTGATTTTTCAGAGATGTGTCAATAAAGGGGCAAATCCTGTTGCGATACCGAGGACTTATTGCCCAGCTTGTGATTGGTAAACAGTATCTGACATCTCGTTCTTTAAAAAATGCCAGATGATTATTTCTGATTTATCCTGGTGTGATCTCACAGACCTATATTTCTATAAAAGAGAAAATAACCATTCGACTAAAAATGTAAATGGCACTTCCGCACCCATAAAAGTTTAAAAGAACCGTGTGTAGTGAGTCTACTTTAGCTAGTCTCTGAAGTGACTTAGAAACGTAGGGAGTGCAAGCTTACGGCCAAATTCCTCCAGCTTAAAGGATCCAAGTCTCTCTGAGTGTACAAAAATCATTATACACATAGATATTTTATATAGGCTATATACAAGATTTATATGCACAATTTCCTAAAGCTTAATGGATAAATGGTCCTGTACAATTAAAAAAAAAAAATTACATTATGAACATGAGATTATTAACAAGAGATGTCCTCTCTCTTTTCCTTTATGATCAATTGATTTTTCCTGTCTCTTTGAGTGCATTATGTCCCTTGAAAAAAAGACTGTTTGTTTGAAAAATCTCAGGGATACAATAGTCTACAGCTCAGTGCCAGGAACAGTGGATAAAACAAGCATAGATGAAAATTTTGGCCTGGTGTTATTCCTCAGTGCCTTGACTAGGTGGGAAGGGCAGGGCTACAGCATGCTCCTGTGCAAGAGCTGCTAGCTCTTTGAGAAACTCTGAGAAAATAACAGCACAGTAGACTGCGTTTTTCACCCTTAGTGCCTCTGCCTGCTTCTCCAGGCCAGAGGCCCCACTGGCTGCACCACCCCGAAACAAAGCACTATGCAGAGACTGCCCTCCGTCTCTCACGTGGGCCAAGGCCAACTGAGCTGCATTTCGAGCTCTCGTAGGACTGTTAGTGTGCCTCAGGATAAGATCGCCCAGAGATGGTTTTCGGCTTTTAACTGTGGGAGAGAAAAAGAGACAGAGAGAAGAAAAGAAAAAATAATAAGTTAAGATACCTAGTGCGTTACCATTTCTCCTTAGGGCATTTCACAAATGAGTTGAAAGGTAAGTGAAATGTCTCCTTTAAATTGACTGAATATAATGACAAATTCTCAGGGTATATGAAGAGTTTTTAAAATCAAATGTAAGACTTTAAGGCTTCTTCTGAGACCCGCACAAATAAAATTAATACTGTGTGTTTATACAGAACAAATACTGACGACATATTTTACTCAATATACAGTATACACATGTACTGACATTGGTTTATGTTCTAATATATTAATACTAGTGCTGTCAAAATTAGCATGTTAATGAAGGCGATTAAATATAAGGTGATTATATTAAAATATTTAACGCAATTAACACGGGGCGGAGCTAGTTGGCCACCCCACTCACAACTGCTGCTTCTGTCACTTTTTCCTTGACAAGAACTGCATTTATTTAGACGCGGAACGTATGTCAGATCAGCATCACGTTTAGCAGCGGCAGCTCTTAAAGTAATAGCAGCCAAAATAACCTAATAACCCAGCTGCTGTGATATCTGTTAATCAAAGAACAAAAGTAAAAAAGGGGAACATCAATAACTGTTGTAGCTTTAAGGATTCATCTATAATTTAGAATTTCATGTTTCATAATTTTATTCAATTTCTGTATATATCCTACTTACTGAAGTTAAAATTGATAGCTCTCAATTATACTGTAATGTTTAACGGCTATAGTCAATGGTTAAATATTACAGGGAAAAATACTATTTCCTAGAAACATCGGTAGTATTGGTATCAGTGATACTAGCCTTCAGTCATAAAAAAGATGCCATTAAACAAATATTAAAAAATACTATCTTTATGTTGTGATTGAATGTGAAATTATTGCAACATATATGTATATTTAAAAACTTTAATATTAGGTGGGATTAATATAATTAATAAATTACATTTAATGCAATTAATTAGTTAATTTTTTAATTGATTGATTTCACTAATTAACACATACAAATTAGATCAATATTGGATTTTGCTAATATAGTATTAATGTTTAATGTGTCTTCCTGTGATAGAGCAGCTCAGATAGAAGTCACATACAGTGCCTTGCGAAAGTATTCATACCCCTTCATTTTTTTCACGTTTTATGTTGCTGCCTTATGTTAACTGCTTTAAATTAGTTTTTTTCTACATCAGTCTACACTCCATACACCATACTGACAAAGCAAAAACAGAATTGTCACAACTTTGTAAATTAATTACAAATAAAAAATTGAAATAAGTACATTGCATAAGTATTCA
>JAFVLL020031989.1:0-72157 GCA_021397915.2 Tor tambroides | reverse complement strand
GGCAGAAACCCGCAGGAAGATCTTAGTGTTTCTTTTTGTTGACAACAGCATGCAGATATTTAAATGATTCTCATTACGAATTTGGGAAGATGTTTCCTCGCTTTGGACTTTGAACCCTGGCGCCGTGAGCTTGTGAAGCGCTGTTTGAATGCATGAAATTCGTGCATGTATTAGAAAACAACATTCTGCAGTTTATATACTAATCGTTTGAGGCCATTTCGCGATTTCAATCATCACAGTAACCAGCAACAACCACCTCTTCCTCTTCTCATCGGAGACGAGATGCAGCGCTAAGCAGTCTCTCGCTGTCAGTGCTTCGTGCTTGTAATGATTTTTGTGTCTTTCTCTGACAGTTTTAAATACTTTCAACACTGCAGACGTGTTTGCTGTATTAGTGCGCGCCTCTATTTGATTGCGTCACGTCATTGTTCGGTACAATTTATTCGGTCTTTTCATTTATACACCGAAAGAGGTTTTTTTGCTATTTTCGGCCGAACAATTTCAGTTGCCGAACATTCGGTGCATCCCTACCTGCAATAATGTACAGTATTTGAAAAATAATGTGTTTTTTGAACATTAAAGCATGTCAACATATTCTGTTACACCAAATACACAAAATAATGATCTTTAAAAAAGCATCATATGACCCCTTTAATTACACATTGTCATATTAACAACTACTGAACAAACAGACTGAAGTGAAGTGAATTTGTTTAGAAAATTTTTAAAAAGAAAACAATTGAAGCTGAAAGACTCGCTAATGTTGTTGTGTGCAGAAAAAACTGGCATGCATGCCAAAAAAAGAGCAGCTCGGACATTCTGCTTAACATCTAATTTTGTGTTACATAAAAAAGAGAAACATAGAACTGGAATGACATGGGGGTGAATAAATTACAAATTTTTGGGTGAACTCTCCCTTTTAATCAGTTTAGTAAGTAACTAACACACATGGTCAATTTTTGACCTCTTGTTAAATGTGATGCTCCCTTGACATAATCCCTTGACATAAACCCAAATTTCCCCCACACAAACAGACAATTAAACCTAGGAAGCGACTCACATCTCTCTCCATAAACAATGATCATCAACAGTTTGTTGCTGTGTGTATCTCATAAATTATTTACTATTCTCTATTACCCTGGGCTCTTTATTTACCTCCCTTCTCCCTCTCCTTTGTTTTCCTTTCTTTGCTCTCTCCTTCTTTCTCTCCTCCAGAAAGATCTTCAGAGGTAAGACTATACTCCTGAGACCTTGTCTCCTAACCACTGAGGCTTCAGAGAGCAAAATGTGTGAGTGTGAGTGTGTGCGTGTGTGTATGTATGTATGTATGTATGTATATGTGTGTACAAACTGGTTTATTTCTGATTGGCTGAGGTGAAACGAAGCAGAGGGCTCTGAGAGTAATTGGAGCAGAGGGGATTGTGGGATTGATCCATGCTTGAAGCAGCGTTAGAAAGACAGAGCATCAAGTTAGCAGTCCAAACGACAGGTTGAGTTCCAGAACGAGGAGAAACCAACATCAGTTTTCCTGACCGGGAAACATTGATGGGATGACACTGACAGGAAGTATTGGGAATAGCTGTCAAAAACCAGCTTGAGCGAAAGGATGCAAGAAGAGAGAGAAGGAAAAATCTAAAGAAACAGTGTGTGTTGGGGGTTCATCTGAACTGTCGTCAACCACTTACTTACTGGATATGAAACTTTCAAAATCAAAAGAATGATCTAAAGATGAACTTTTTGTTTTGAATGAAAGAGACAGTTTCCTTGAGTAGGACTTAATATTAGCTCTTCAAGACTGTATCGTGAGAGAAAAAGGGATCAGGAGTGAAAATACCTCAGAATCTCTTTTTTTTTGGTCAGCAAGTTTGGAAGGGGATCAAGTGCCAATGAAACAGAAAACGGTTCAGCACTTTCCATGGGCTCATATAAAGTTTATCTTTCATTTTGAAGATGAGAAATCTCTCATCATTCAGAACTTTCTATGCAACACAAGACAATAACTCGACCACTTTTTAACCATGAATATGAAGGGCTACGGCAGTGCATTAAAGGAATAGTTCGCCCCAAAATGAAAATTCTGTCATTAATTACTCACCCTCATATCGTTCCAAACCCGTAAGACCTTTGTTCATCTTCGGAACACAAATTAAGATATTTTTGATGAAATCCAAGACCTTTCTAAACCCTGCGTAGACAGCAATGCAACTGACAAGTTCAAGGCCCAGAAAGGTAGTAAGGACATTGTTAAAATATTCCATGTGACATCAGTGGTTCAACCACTGTTTTATGAAGCTACGAAAATCCTTTTTTCACGCAAAAAACAAAACACAAAAACAAAATTTAGGGGTGACCCCGAATAGTTGAAGATTCGATGCTTCAATAGGAGGAGCCTGATTCGACTACCAATCTCACAGTCAAATATTCGTGGGGTGTTATGATCATGCCATTTTGACTATATGGGGGTGCTCAAATATCTGTTTTCACACAGAACTACCGGTTTTCTCCCAATAAGTTAATATACAGCCTATTAAGATAATGCTGTAAATAAGAATCTGAAAAGAAAGAAGCATTAAATAAATATTTTAACGTGCGTGAATAAATCCAACCACTCCTATAGTTTTAAGTTTCACTTTCTATGATCCGTGACCGACAAAGGAGCGTTTTGGCGGCAGTGATTTAAATCTTTAACAAGACAAGACTGAAAGACTGGATTTTTTCGATCAGGTAGGGTACAAGTGATTTCAAAACATTTCAGCCCGTTTATATATATTGTGCATATTTATCTCGTATAAGATGCATTTGGTTGATTTGCGCTGCAGTAAAGTGCTTCATTGTAGTACTACGGTGATTATCTCTTCAGCGCGAGCAGGACAAACAGCAATGCAGAATATTAATAACTATGACTGGGACTGTCATATACATAACATTATAATGAGAACACTATTATAATAAAACGCTGTGAATTTTTAGAGTTTAGTTGCCATGTTTCTGCACGTTGTTGCATGAAGAACGCGTCCACAAAAGGAGTTCATTCAGAGCCACGCAGACATTCACATGTGCATTCGGGTCATTTTGTGCAGATAGCCTATAAGTCGTAATATTAACGTTATGTTGTATAAATATCGAAGCGTATTCTATATGAGATAAATGATGAGTTATATACCTTTGATTAAAAAATCTGCTATCAGATGCTTCATTAGAGGTCATCTTCAGCGCGTGCAGCTCAAAACAGAAATGCAGATCATTAATAACTACTGTCATATACACAATAATGAGAGAACTGTTGTAAAAAAAAAAAAACGTGAATTCTTAGGCCCCATTTAGAGTAGTGTTTTCGTTTTAAAACGGCGTTTTAGAATGAAAACGATCCCCGTTTACACTGGCGTTTCTGCTGCGTTTCAGAAACGATCTCCGTTTACACTACACAACCGAAAATGCATGTCATGTGACCATTCATGCAGGTACAACCATAGATATGTATAGGTAGATTCCCTATTATTTAGATGGCGGACGCGTCTGCATGCTTGGAGCGGTCGAATGGGGAATCTAACCCATACATATCTAGAGGTACAACAATGAGCATGATGTTATTTACACGGTCGTCAAAGATACGCAGAGCGAATGTGGGCAGCCACGCTATCATTTTCAAAAGTCTCCGTTTTGGTCCGTTTACACTGAAACGCATCCCCGGAGTTCTCAAACTAAAACGGGGTCTGCAGCATTTTCAAAAGTCTCAGTTTTTGACCTCGAAAACGCCGGAGTAGTGTAAACGATAGGTGTAAACGTAGCAAAAGTTATGAGTTTTAAAACGAAAACGCACCAGTGTAAACGGGGCCTTAGGGTTTCGCTGACATTTAATGTTAACTATCTTTTAATCAAAACATAAAACATCATTTTTGTATCTGCGAGGAATCCATTACACATTTTCCCCTGTGTGTTAACGTCAGTAATTATGTCTATCCAATGTCTGACTTGACTCTTGGTAATGTATTTTGCCCCCGACCCCAAACATATGATTCGATTACCAGTCGACTATCAGCAAGATTTGAAAATTCCGATTTGACTTTGTAAATCCTTAGTCGGGGACACCCCTAACAAAAATAATGACTTCATTCAACATTTCTTCTCTTCCGTGTCGGTCTCCGGTCAAAATCACATTAAAAATGTTATCCTGAGTACAATCATATCTAATTTTAGAAATAATGTTTTTAAAGGACACCCAAGAAGAGCACTTTCTCATTTGTACTAATAAAATGTAACAGCACATTCTAGATCATCTAAATATTGCCACTGGGCAAATCAGAGTGAAATGCATTCTGGGAGTTAGAGGTGAGCCTAAGAGAGGAAAAAGGACATGTTCAGACAAGAGAATCGTGCCGAGGTGTACCCTGTGAGGAATGTGTGTTTGTTTACTCGTCCTTGGCTGTCTACGTGTCGAAATAAGTCTGATTTAAAGGCAAGTGAGACTAATAAGGAGATGGATGTAGAACACCAAAACATGGAAACACACCCACTACTCCACATGGAGTGTGTCTCTAGAAGGTTAACTGTCACATCAGTCTAGCAGAATGAATGTTAATGTCAGCATTGGAGGCAATGAACGACACCGTATGAATGATAATACAGTCACTCTAACTGTGTTGACTGTGTGTGTGAAAGAGTGTATTTTAGCCTGTTAGTGTGATGTTGGCACGCTCAGTGATGTGCATGCTTAATGGCATGTGTTACAAGCTCTTTCATGTTATGCATCTCCTACCAATGAAAGCGAGCGTGTGTGAGTGTGCTTTTGAGGCAGGGAGGTATTAACACAAAAACTGAACTGAACAGCTCACCTCCAAATACTTATCACCTCAAACAGAGCAGCATGCACATGCAGTCTGCTGAGAAGCAACTGACCCGTTTGTCCTTGGAAAAGAATCCTTTTCATAGCACTTTGCCATTTTCTCTCTTTATCTTTCATTTACTCATTTTTTGCAGAATCCTCTGCTTCCCAAATGGATTCATCCCCAGCGCACATACTTCCTGTCTTCACAGCTCTCTGTAAATATTTCAGACACTGCACTAGACATAAGTCACACTTCACCCTCCATCCCTCCTTTTCTGTTCCTCTTTTTAAATCAGACCGCTTAATTTTTTGGTCCTAGGCCATATCTTCAAAAAATAAACAAATCAATGGAATAAACCAAAGACATTTGAGTCTGAAAATAAACATAAAAAAGAGGTGATAGTGCCATGATAAAAGCGTACTGCAAATGGCTTTTTATTATTTATTTATATTTTTTTTATTTCCACGACAGCATGTAAAAGTTAGAAAGGAGAACGGAGATAGAGATGCTCTATAAATAAACATTTTGAACTAATACAAGTGACAGACTGATAGAAGAAAAGAAGACTACTCTCTCAGGGCTACACACTTCTTTGCAACTAAAAGTGACAATTTTTGGTATCAGAATCATAGGAAAATTAATGATTCTGGATTATTTTTGATTCTTTCTGTATTTTTGAGGAAGAAATATTTGGACAAAAGAAATGCAACTCCATTGTCCAACAATGTGATCACTTTGACAATTAACTTTTTTTTTTTTTTGTAAGAGCAGCATAAATTCAACTTAATAATAGGCCTAACAATACATGACAATAACAAATACTAAAAACATTCAGTTTCAATAATTCATTAAGTAACTACACTGATTTAAGTCTCAAAAGCTCTAGGTACAACATCACAAGCCAGATTGTAAGCTACAGGGTATGTGTTTGATTCACTAAAATGAACCAGTTCATCCAAGTCAGGGAGAAGAATCATAGCAACCCGTGGCTAAACAACAAATACATGCAATGAGGTCACCCAGCAATACCAGACTCAAAATCAATATGTAGCTTTTTATAAATAGGAGAACCAGGAGAGAGTCACTTGTCTTGTTCTCTAAATTTAACAAAAGATTTATAGCCCATGAGGCAAAAATATGGCAATACATTGTCGCCTTCTCAGTGAGAGTGTGAAGAGGGTTCACACCCTGACCAGTCATGTTAGATCTCCTGACTGAACACTAGTATCAGAACACTAAACATATTTGACAAATTAGAGACTGTCTGTGATGCCAATTAACATCTTAAAATAAAAAAAAACAATAATAAATCTATTTAATATTAATATTTAATAATTATATACTTTTTTGTCAGAATAAATAAGTAAAACACAAATTATTAATTTAGGTACAGCATGAAAAATGGACATTCATTTTGCAAGATTTAACAGTGCTATCAAATGTAGTGTTTTTAAAGATTAATTTTCGCATTAGACAGCGACAAAGGTAATCTAAATATATTAAAAAACAGATGAAATGATTATGAATAATTATCCAAATATCCAATATCAACTGATATGATGAAAAATAATCTGTTACATTGGCTGACAACCAATATGACGCTGCTATTGTGCAATGTGTAGCCCTAATAACTAGTAAATATATGAACTGTACTGTTGCAACGAACCCTAGTTATCCACACTAACCTCCCAGTAGAATTTGAAGAGGTGAATTAGAATTAGAAGAGTTGGGTGGGCTTTTACTGTTTTTACTGCATTTTGGGAAACTCAGTTGAACCGATAGGGCCAGTTTTGTAGACACTGAAAAAAGAAACCAAGCTAATCCAATGAAGCCTAGTTGATCCCACACTGAAGTCAGACATAGTGCGAGTTGGATTAATCAGTGTAAGGAAAATCCACTAAAGATTTATATCTAACTGCAAGTATGAATTTACATGTGAACTGTTCAGGGATGCTGAATGTGGAAATGTACTACATTTACTACAACCCCGGAAAGATCAATAATCATATGTGCTATGGAAATGTGCTCTTTAAGTTTATTACATTTCAGTTCGTCAAGAAATTCTTCATCCCCTGCACTCACAGTGCCCTTAGCAAGGGTAGAAACACAACAAAATACAGTTCACAAATCAAAGCAACCTTGAACACGACATGAAAGAAATGGGAGGAGAAAGAAAAACAGGAAGATGTGCACGGACATGCTCCCAAACACGCAGGCCATCACAGCTCTTACACACACACTGCTTGATACACACAATTCAGCCTTTCAGAGCACACATCACAGGCTCTTTTCAAATGCATGGAGTGTGGGTGTACGGAGCTCACATAGAAACATTTCTCTGGTCTGATAAGTTATGTGAGGTCACTAGGGCTGGTCCGAATACCATTTTTTGAGCTTCGAAGCTTCGATAGTAATCAACACCGAATATTCGAAGCTTCGGAGGGAGGGGCTGAACATATTCTTCTCTCTAATAAAGGCAGGAATCTCTGTGTGTCTGTCTGTTTGCATTTTTATTGTGTCGAGAACCGTTCATCCAATGACTTCACGCGTGGCAGGTGTGTTGCTGCGGACCCAGGGGAGTGCAGTGTTGCATTTTGGTGCAATATGTAGGCCTACACGCGACACGTTCATATTTAATAAACTTTTAATAAACTACAGAACAGCGCGAGCTGGAAGCGGCGCTTCATGAGCAGGGCTTATATATGCTCCGAGAACGGACACTGCACTAGTGATACAAAACACACACAGTCTGTTAAGAGCAATACTTTTAATAAGGTAGCCCAGTGCTTAATTTGTAAATTGAGAGGTCCCGGAATAAAGCGGGGTAACAGATCCGGCATGTGATTAGAGGAGGGAGAGGACCAAAGCGTGACTGAAAGCGTGCAGTTGCTTTTATAGTCAAAACCTGGAAAAGCTATGAAATTTTAAAACAGCAATTTCTAGGCCTGGAAAAGTTTTGTAAAAGTCATGGAATTTTATTTCACAAATCTCTGTATAATAGAGTTATATTTAATCAGGTCCTGATAGGCTATATCACATAGTTTTACTCATTCCTGCAGCTTTCGAGTTTATAATGAGGGAAATTCCTGCAAACATTTATTGAATATAGCATGTAGGTTAGATGAGTAAATAAATCCACACAAAATATCAGATTAAATCAGTCATTTGAAAACAGCGTGAGTGATTCAGCTGGACCGCGTCTTCTCTCTTTCACTCTCTCAAAGCGGCTTCACATCGGCGCATCTTGTCTGCACTACTAGAGCTGCACTGCTGACCCAAGACTTTCAGCTCGCATCTTGGGACAGTTGACTGAAAACGCATGCACCGCATTCAGTTTTGAAATAGCAGAGGTCCCTTCACATGTCGCCTCTTTGCGCGCTTAAGTTCATTATTTCAAATGTAGATGTGCTGCAAGCGCTCATAATAGAAGCGGGCTCATATATGCATGCTATAGGTCAGCACGAACGTCTTTCATTGTCGAACGGTTTGTTGCTGGTGCAGATGTTCAGCCAGGCGGACAAGTTGAGAAACGTTTCGCGGGGGGTGCCAGGTGTTCGAGAAAAAAAAAAAAAAAAAGAATATTCGAATCTCAAAATTGAAAATCGAATGCCAACCCACCAAACGAATATTCGAATATTCTGGTCCAGCCCTAGAGGTCACTGGTAAATCTAATGTCACACCTGACAGACTGACAAATGTTACTGAGTGGGCATTATAACTATATATATTAGAACAGTTGTTCTTTCCAAAATTAGCTACATTTTTAAAATAAAATATAATGTAGATTTTTAGCAATGATGGTTTATGCTAAAAAAGAACAAATACATTGTGTGAGTGGTTCAATTAGCCATGTCAGCTGGCACAACAAAAACTGAAAAATAACTAGTTTGAAGAAGCTTTCACAAGACATTGAATACATTAAAACAGCCTTTAATCATTGCATACTGCTATGGCTAAAATCACAATGTCAATTAATGCAGTATATGATTAATCATGCAGCCTGAGGCTTTGCTGTCATTACTGTGTTCCCATTTAGAGAGAGAGAGAGAGAGAGAGAGAGAGAGAGAGAGAGAGATCAATGTACTAGGCTCTTTCGTTGCTTGGGTTTGGCTCTACCCTTGAATGGACCGCAACTACGGAAAGGTGAGTGTTTCCATGGCAACTAGCCGACAGGTACAATTTTAGCCCACTAAAAAAGAGCACAGCCCATAATGATCTACGGCACAGGAAATCATCACATTTAGTGAAGACGAAAAAAGAAAATTTGATAAATCTATCCAGTTTTTAGCTGTCCTTCAGGTCTGTAAATTGTTATCAAGCAGTAAATCTGTTTGGTACTGCACTTGTATTAAGCGGTTCAAATCAATAAAACAATGAGAAGACCTTAAACAACAAGAAGAGTGAAGGGGCACAGGATAGTAACCACTTTATATACACATTAGTGGTTCAACATTGTGATTTTCATTCATTCATTCATTCATTTTCAAACTACATTCGGTTCCCCCAACTGGATATTTAAAATTTTAACAAAAATATTTGAGGTCAGAGACAGACATAAAAGACAGCAATTACAGCATCAGTATTTTTCATTTATTTATTTATTTTTTATTTTTTAAACTACTTAGGTAATTAAAACTTCAATTCTAATTAAATTCTTCAATTTTATTAATTGAATTGGGACAGAACGACAGAAAGAATGTTTGTTGCACATAAAATAATAATAATAATAATAATAATAATAATAAAACAGGGCAAATGACAGCAGCAATACGATATTACAGTTTGATTAGATACTCAAATTAGAATTTTTTTACCGAGTACAAGCAGTTTACAAACAGTAGATGCACTTTTTCTACCTCAAATGTAACTGTTTCCTCGTCCCCTCTTAACATGTGCTTTAAAACACCCTACTTTAATATTTTTATTAAACCAAAACAAAATATAGCCATCATTCCAAAACCATTCATACAGTATATGTGCTTTCATAAAACATAACAATGGACATCACCATCGAATGTCAACTGAACACTGTGTTCAAAACAAGCTCAAATCCATAGTCTAAAGAATGGACAGATTTACTTACATTGAATTGTGATTAAACCCAGCTCCATCAATCCATTCTCATGCCACTACCGAATGCAAGCACATTTCTGTGTTTCCGATCTGAATTTGCGTTTCGCCACATGGACTGTTAAGGGGAATTCTGTGGGATCTCTGGCTTCCGCGCCGCGTGCTGGAGAGGGAACTTCCCATGGGATAACTGATAACACACCTCCTCACTCACACGCCCCATTTAAACAGACAGCGCTCACTTTCCCACATCAAACTCTATAACATTTTAACTTTCCAGTACCACATCCCATGCCTCTTTCACTGACCGTAGTTTCACTTTTCTGGATTAAATCTTTTAAGCATGCTTAGTTGTATTTTCCAAAATTATGTAGTACTAAAGCATAAAAATGATTAGCTATATACATAATATGTACACAAATACATGTGGTAATGATCTATTAATAGGAAAAATACTGTATATGAAGGCAAAATATGCAAATACCTGTTTGGACAGGTATACTCACTGTCACTTTTTTTAACATTGAGAGTAGACATTTTAGACATATGTAACAGGAAAAAAGGAAGCCAGCAGGGTCCAGGACATAAAACATTCCCTGATCTATTATTGTGTTCCTAGCAAGAAAGGACATAACATCAAGGCCAAAATATGCGGAACAAGAGGGGGAAAAGCACCAAACATTATTTTGTCTTGTGAAGGAGTCAAAAGGTACACACAACACACACATACATGCAGATTAACTGACACTAGTTAGATATTTTAGAACATCACATTCATAGCAGGCGTTTCAGATCTTTTTAAGCCAATGAGCCCTTATTGGACAGAGAACCGAGCAGAGCATAACAAAGATTTACATTTTTGTTATGCTGCAATTCCATTAAAATAACCATGTATTTGTGCATTTTAATTTTACTTGATAGAGACAGCAGAACATTTTTTTTTTTTTTTTTTTTGCATGGTTGAAATGAACTTAATATGAAATGTTTAATTTTTGTACAATGTATATTTTGGGATTTTTCACAATTTTTTTGAGATCAAACAATTCTTGGCAGGTCCCCTGCAGTACCGCCACCGACCCCCATTTCACACCCCTGCAACAGGACCAACGTTTCCATCAGAATTCTGAATGTCATGAAAAGCAGACCTCTCCACCATTTCATTTTTAGTCCATTTTGTGCATAAAGTAAGAGAAGGAGGATATGATTTAGCTTCCATGCAAAGGCTTTACACACAATCTCCTGCCCTCCCATCTAACATTAACACACGGGCCAAATGGTCAATTTCACAGTTATATCATGGCAGAAAAACACATAGGCGATGGATGCCAGCACCTCCATATGCATATAAAAAGGGAAATAAAGATGCAGTTGGTGCCAGGATGGAAAACAGAGAGTGAAGGATGCTGGGAAAATTCAACACAATGACAGACTGAAGGAAGACTTGTCATTCTCAAGAGAAATGGGCTAAATGTGCTAAACAACAAACAAATTAGCCTTGGCCTGAACGAATCTGCCTGAATAAGACAATACCACACATACACACAACGCCTTTGTCTTATCACAAGCAAACAGTTGAGCCCTTGGTGTTTTATTGGGCATCTGGTTAAAGGCTAACCAAAGGTTGTTCTGGACTGGGCACTTCCTTGTTTCAAACCACATAAACACACACACACACACACACACACAGTGACTTGCCAAGCTAAAAGAGATTATGAAACATAAATCTATGACCCTGGTCTTCAATTTTGCTTTGAACAACTACACATATTGGGAAATCCTCTTAGAAGCTCATTTACATATAGAATAACTACACAGAGAATCACTTAACTGATTACAGTCATCTCTTTTTTTTTTTTACATTTTGCTATGCTAATGTAATTTTAAAATAACACAATGAGACTGCAGAGTGAAGAGGCTATGATATGAATAGATGGGTTTAAATGAAAGTGTTTTTTGTCGTTTTCTCATGTGAATCATTCATGTGTGTGGATGTGTAAATGTGTTTACGTTCGCTGTCAAATTCATGTAAAAAATTTTGCACACTTAAGCGATTTGTTTCTTTTTCTGAAATACTTTTCTCTGAAATACTTTTTCTATGGATGAAAACAAAGCACATGCACAAACATGCAACCTTGGAAAGGAAACATTCCAGACAAGTTCTTTCACGCCCATGAAAACATAAAAAGGAGAACATAAAAAAAAAATAAAAAAATAAGAAAGAGAGAGAGGTAGAGAGTGAGAGACAGAGAGAGAAGCAGGACGTGATGAGGTTGAAGCATGAAGTCCTCAGTGACCTTCAACAAGAACAGGACCTATAGAAAGAACGGACATGACAAAGAGGTGGATTTTTTTTCGTCCATCATACTTTTTTATATGATATGAAGACATGAGACTGACTTCTGTAGAAGCTTATAAATTTATTTACTTGGCTTGTGAGGACCATCAGCTGATACAGACAGTGTGCACAGTGTTTGCACAGAATTTTGTTCAGTGTGTGCGCTTGCTGACTGAATTCTGCACTCTCCTGAATTCTCTCATCATAAAGAACAAAGTGCAGATGTACATACAATTAAAGTAAGAGATTCATTCATTCATTCATTCATTCATTTTTTCATTCATTCATTGATTTCACAGAGTGCAAGGAGGGTGCACTCTGTGAAATCTAGTCATTTCAGTATGAATCAACATGATCAGGAATGTACATAACGGTAAAACATTTCCCCACACGGATTATGCATCTATTTCTTTGTGTGTGTGTGTGTGTGTGTGTGTGTGTGTGAAGTTGCAGTATTGACCAAGAGAATCCTAACACACTATTTAATATATATTATTAAATAGTATATAATAGTGTAAGATAGCTATATATTTTACATTATATAAATAATAAATAGCAACTCCATTTTCCCTCTACGTTGTACACATTTTGCCAATATAAATGATTTATGTCAATAAAACACATTAAACTGAAACTGATTATGAGATGAAGAGTTATATTTGTACAGCATGCTTTATTTCTCTGCATTTGTCTCTTCTCTCTCTCTCTTTTATGTGTGCAATTTAAGAATTACATAACCGCAGTCGGCCACCCTGCCCAAGCCAGGCCATTAACTATGCCATCCGTTCATCTATTCATCTCTCATCCCTCACTCCTCCTCCCTTTTCCATCCATCCATCACTATCTAGCAGCCTGGAAAAGCCGCTTACACACTAGGCCAAAGGAGAAAATAACATGAGAACACACACACACACGCGTGCCGGGGCAGACCGAAAATCTACATACAGGCCATTACAAGCAAAGACATCTATTCCCAGAGGTGCAAGTGGTTGGATTATTGATAAATTTGAGTAAATATTCCACTGAAAGCTGGCTGTCTGTGGCGTGGCTTCCTGTAACAGCTTTGGATCTCAGACAGTGGGTCCAAAAATGGGTCACAGGTCTGTTCACAAACAACAGGGAAAAACAATGATGCTAAATGCAAATAATAAAGTGCATCTAACCATATAATTGTGTATAGTTAAGGCAGCAAAATAAATATACACAAATTTAAAAGAGAGTAGAAACTCTTCCCATTTCGGTTGTTGTTAATATTTTGGCACAAAATATTCATCTGTCACTTGGTAGACACTAGCCAAATTACACACATGCCAGCATAGACAGATTGTGACACATGCCCTCATCCCGAAAACCATGAAGAAAAGTATGCAAGGTAAAAAAAACAAAAAAAAAAAACTAGACTAAAAACTAAGACTAAAACATAGACTAAAGACTACACTGAATATAAGTTAGCTTGCAGCAACAAGGCTTGTGCCAACCACAATTTGTTTTGTGCTTTGAATTACTGGCTGTTGAGCATGGAAGCCTGTTTTGCCTCAGCAAAAAAAAAAAAAAAAAAAGTTTGCAATACGTCTCATTGTAAGATATAAAATATAAATTTATTATAATTAAAAACATTTTTTTATTGGATTAATTTCCTATTCATTCTGTCTAATGTTAATAATTAGACAGACTGAATATTGTGAATATTGTTGTACCTGTGCAGTTCACACAGTAATATTATTAAATGTCATATTTATCTTTTTAGTACAGAAGGTACAGTTTTGGGTCACCACTTGATGTCCATTGTCAAATCTGGGTCTCAGCAACACCACTGGAGAAGCAGCACTCAACTCAAAGCACACACATATTTTATTCATGTTGCCACTTAAAGGGACAAGACACAATGTGAAGGGACTATGACAATCTGCCAGTTACTGTCAGCACAACACAAGTATACAGCGGCAAATGTGTTTCTTGTACTGTACCTATAGAAAAGCTGCACTGAATACACTGAAATAAGAGCGGTTTTGTGGTAGCGCTGCTGTCATGTGTAGAGATCTGACTCACCTCAGACTCCAGCTGGACAGTTAATAAGATGACCATTCATTGTTTTAACTAGCAGACATTTCAGAAAAAAAAAAAATCTGTGGTTTCTTAGAGAGAAAAAAAATTGAGGAAATTGTAAAAAAAAAAAAATAAAAACCATCTGCATCCTGAATGACTTTAAACTGTGCATTTCTCATCTTTGTTCCCTGGACTTGGTTTGTCTGTCCTGGCCACATTTGTTCCTGCCTGGTAGGATGGGAATAACAGCTTTAAAATGTCTCGATAAGATTCCTCCGTATTTATCTTGATGCATAACACTTACAAATATGGTAACATTCCATTACGAGTGTGTCCTACATGCAACACAGATCAGAGAAAATAAACAGGCTTCCAATGCCAGCAACTAACACAGAGCCCTTCTGTTCATTGAAAGTTTATGTCCCTGTTATGCCCCTGTCCCTGATCCGAATGTCTCGAAAGCATTCACCTCTGAGACATCTTTACCCAGACACTCTGGTCAGGTTGAGATTCAGAGGTGACCCTCTCCTGAGGAGAAGATGCCCTACCATCCTCCTTATGTTCCAGGAGAGCAGAGCAGTAGTCACGCCTCAGCGGCGCACAACAAATCAATAGATGAGAGAGATTGGTCATGACAGTGCAATTAGAGAGTGACTGAGAGAAAACCAGGTAGGGAGAAAGAGAGATGGCTTGATTTGCAGACTCTATTGCAAGTTTCGAAAACATTTTTGCACACTACACTGTCTTTTCTTGTCTTTTTTTTATCCTCCAATCAAATCCGTTCTCCGTCTTTAATTTTCTGTTCCAGCACAGCTGAAGAGACGTCGAACAACAGCTGGTACTGAGGAGACACTCTCTTCTCATTTCTTCCTCTTTTTTCACACCATCTCTCATTCGCTCTCCACTCAGTTTAGAAGTGTTTGTCAAATAAATAAATTTGGCTTTCCTTACACATTCTCTGCTATAATACAAGAGCTTTCACTTTTTCCATCTGTGTACATTGCCATAAGCAATCTGATTTCTTATGCGGTTTTTTATTATTATTATTATTGAATTTAACCATGTGTTTATCATACAATTAAAGTAGAACTGAACACAAAATAATGTATTCATAAATTGTGGTAAATATATAAACATTTATAATATAATATAATATAATTCATATATATAATATAATTCAATATGACAATGTAAACAGTAAAATGTTTACATTCACAAAATGTAGGAAATTAGAATAGAATAATAAAAACTAGTTTAATTTAAGAACAAATATTAATATGACTGAATCATCTCGAAGTTTAACCAATGAACGACCAGGGCTTTTCCATGACCTTTCCAGTCATTTGCGATTACTGAATAAGGATGTTCAAAATGATTTTGATTGAGATGAACCGACTCGAGTGAAATGTGATTCACTCAAAAAAAGAGACATGCAAGAAAGACTTGCAAACAAATCTGACTTAACCAGTTCACCTAGAATAAATAGAACACACAACTTTAAAAACCCCTGATATTAGGTAGGTTTTCCATGACCACAGGACATTCATTTAGGTTCCACAAATGACAGTAATTTTAAGGGTCAGATCAGACAGAAAAAGCTCCTTGGTGAAACACCACCACCCCTTCACTTTCCCCAGATAATGGAGTGTCGATATAACTCAGTTGCATGGTATGCAGAAGTAATTAATCATTAATCAATCTTTAAATCCATAAATCCAGGGAGGGAGATTAGATAGTGTGAGACACGGTGAGCCTCAGTGTCATGAATGCGAGCAGCTGTTCAACTGAAATATAATTACAGACACACACATACACAAGCCGACAGGTTGAGAGAAGTTCATAACCTCAAGTCATCAAAAAAACAAAAGCAAAACAACCACAAGCGACAGGCAGCCTGCGATGAACAGGCGTCATTCCCAACGAATCATTTTAATTACCACAAAGAATGACACACCCTCCATCATACAGAATAAACTTTCAACTGAAGTTTAATTTAATCAGATGCAGCCATTTAAAAATCTTAATGCAGATGTGCTGCTACTGGCCACAGTGACTCCACACTAAAATGGCATCAGAATTTAACCACATGAGTCCAGTGACCCAGAACATCTAATGTGACCAACATCCCCCATCACAGACAGTGTTAGGAACAATTACAAACAAATACATTGCTGAACAGTCCCAGATCACAGCATGTAAATATAGAAGTGTGTGTGTGTGAGAGAGACTTCTAGTTTGCATAATCACATTATATTTGTGAGAACCACACGAAAACATTCCGAGCCAAAGAAGGATCAGGAATCAGACTGATCACTCACCGGTCATCCTGTGAATTCAGTGCAGCAGTCGGACACCGGAGAGAATGACAGAGGTCAGAAGATAACTCTGGAAGGGAAGGGATCTGTTGGGCAGCTCTCAAAGCTCCATTTTTCCCTTTTCCGGCACTGAGCGCTTCCCTCTCCCTGCTTCTCTCTCCTGCTCGCTCAGCACTGAGCAGCCCAACCGCTGCCGGTTGTTTTCTGGGGAAGGCGGAACGGAGAAAAATCTCTCTCTCTCTCTCTTCCGTTCAGCCCTTTCTTTCACCCCCTCTCACTCTTTCTCTCTCTCTACTGCCCTCTTGTGCTCTCTCTGTTACTCATCCTTCCTCTCCTTACATATTTTTTCCACTGTCCTACTTCCTGTGCTCTCTGTATCTCTCTCTGTCTGAATGTGAGTTTGGATGTGCGTGTGCTTGTATAAATGGCTTTACTCTCTCACGCAGACAAAACCAGATATGCACAAAAATGTGAATCTCATATGCATGTCTTTGTTAGTCAGATGACTCCCTTTCATCCCAAATCAATACTCACAGATGGCTGTGACAGAGTACACAGCATATAATCAACCAAAACAAAATTTTCTCCAATACTAAAATAAAACGGGCAATTTTAGAAGCAACCCTGGCTTTGTCAACAGTCATCTTCCAGACTTAAGCTCAGAAATCAGCATGTAAACAGTCTGAAATGTTCACAGCAGGTCTGAGGCTGCCTGTGATAAAGTTTTTCTTCTTTTTTTTTCTTTAACTCTTAGCTAACTGGAGAATGAAAACTACATATAATATATCGTTTAAGGGTTAATGTTAATAGGATTTTGTTAAATGTTTTTGAAAGAAGTCTCTTGTTCAAAAATACTGTAAAGCATTAATCTTTTTTTCCCCATTTGAATATATTTTAAAATATATTTGTATATATGTGACCCTGGACCACAAAACCAGTGTCAAGTCATATTTGTAGCAATAACCAAAAATACATTGAGTCAAAATCATTGATTTTTTTTATGGCAAAAATCATTAGGACATTAAGTAAAGATCATGTTCCATGAAGATATTTTGTAAATTTCCTACTGTAAATATATCAAAACTTAATTTTTGATTTGTAATATGCATTGCTAAGAACTTCATTTGGACAACTTTAAAGGCAATTTTCTCAATATTTTGATTTTTTTTTTTTGCACCCTCAGATTCCAGATTGTGTGTCAGCCAAATATTGTGCTATCCTAACAAACCGTACAATGGAAAGCTTATTTATTCAGTTTTCGGATTATGTATAAAGGGTCAATTTTTCGAAATTGACATTATGACTGGTTTTGTGGTCCAGGGTCACATATGAATATATTTGTATTTTTTCCCCCGATAGCAAAGCTGAATATTTATTACTTCAGTTTTCAGTGTGTCACATGATCCTTCTGAAATCTTTCTAATATGCTAATTTAGTGCTCAAGGAACATTTCTAATTACTATCAATATTGAAAACAGCTGTGGTGCCATATTTTTGTTTTTATAAAAACCATTATAGATTTTATTTCAGGATTTTTAATAAATAGAAAGTTAAAAAAAAAAAAAAGTATTATTTGAAACAGAAAGCTTTAACATTAAATTGCCTTTACTGATCAATTTTTTGCATTTTTTCTTAAAGTATTGGTTTCCTACTGACCACAAACTTTTGAACGGTAGTGTAGGCTATATATAGGTGTTACAATGTACACTTTAAAATACTGTAAAATTTAATTTGATAGGTATAACAATTTATTTCATAGGTATAACAATTTATCCATTGAAGAGCTATGTTAGAAGATAAAACCAATCAGTAAGAACTATTTTTGCCTTTGGCGTTTTTGAACAAATCATTAGGGTAAATGATTCAATGACTTGCTCAAAGACATTCACTTGCTTCACTTCTGAATGAATCTGTAATGTTTTGAATATTGGTTGGTTTGAGCCAATGACTCGATTCACTTACTGCCACCTACTGGCATAACATTGTAACCTACAGAAAAATCTCCACCACACAGACCTGAATCTGTCTGAATCGTACAAACACAGACAAGTGGAGTGATATACAATGAAAAGTCCCAGTGCTGCTAGCCAATCAAATTGAAGGACGATAATTAACTGTTGCGTAAATATACCTGTGTTAAGAAGAATTGTTCACTGAAATGGCTACAATAAATAGTTATAATTTAATAATTATAACTATTTGTTGTAGTCATTTCAGTACGCCACTGTAAATTACTGTAACAATTCAAATTCATCTAGTGCATTATGAATGCGTGAAAACAGACAGTCTCAAAAACATCTTCAGTGATTTAAAACAGTATTATTGCCTCCACATTCAATAAAGACTTTGAGGCCTTATTAAAATCACTCATCACAAAACATACATATTGAGCTTGACAGTTTGATTAAAAGTGGCTCTAGTTCAATCTTCATACTTCAGTCTTTCCTTAGGAATTAGCTCCTTTTTTACCAAATGAAATTTACTGAGCAATAAAGCAACGCTGAGATTTTTTTTCCGATATGACAGTTTCCTTGACAACATCACCTCTTTCCTGCTCAGTAGGGAGAAAACGAAGGATACGTGAGAGAACAATAAAACAAGCGTAGGGAAAATTGCTTCAAATGTTCAAATGCTTTTAATTTAGATCTGACCCTGTAAAGTCATTAGAATCTATTAGCGCCATCTGAGAACATCAAATAAAAAGCAGTGCCAGTCTATGAACTTTATTAAAGTCTTTATTGAAGTTTGTGTCAGTGACACGAGCTGTGTGTCTGTGAATGTGTGTGTATTTAAAAAGAAAAAATTGCTCCAATTCTGTCCACATGTCTATTTGTGGCACTCTTTATCATTTAAATGTATGCCAAGATATCGTTGTAATTTTGGCTTTTAAAGTTAAAAAAATCATGGAAAATAAAAGTAATTGTGTACTATATACAGATATAGAGTAGATATACAATAACTCTGACAACACAGCGTTCATTCCTCAGTCCATCCTCCACAAATCATTTCTGAAAACTAAACTGCAAATACACACTATTGAAAAATCATTGTGGTTATCACAACCCTGAGCATATGGCTGCTTACTATTACATATTATTGCCTCTTCCATATTCAGCATTCTGCAGGTCAATAGCCAATCATAACAGACGGCATTTACACAAAAAAATAAAAATGGTACAGTAGCAAATAAATGATTTCCAAGGTCAGACAGTGGGTAGAAAATCGTCATAAAACTAAACACTAAAAATTATAAAATTAAAGTAGACTTGGCAGATAAACAGTCAAGAATTAGTAGACACCCCCCAATAATGTCTATTTTTGACATTCACTTGACTTGAAATCCAGTTTATACTCTAAGAACAATCCTTTTCTCCATCCACCGGAACAGAACAGTCTGGTTTATTGGTACTGTAAATGGTTCAACTTGTGGTTGGTATCATGTTTCCTACAGTAAGTCTCCTAAGTGCCATCTGTGCCAGGAGGACAAACAGCACAAACTAAATGTTTCAGTGCATTATGGGTGAACATTATAAAGAAATTAGTAAAACCAAACTTCACCTACATATTGGCTTTCTACAAAAATGCTACAGAAAAAACTGTGTGCATGTCAATGATGCATATAATAAATGTCCATTTAGATGTAACTGCCTTTGTATACACATATCCCTTAATGTAAGTGCTTTCAAAAGAAGTGTCGATTTCTATTAACAGCTCTTGACTCTAATAGAAACCACAATCAGACCACAGGGTCATTTTCAGCCAATTGAATGTAATAATGCTGAGATACACACACAAACATTCAAGCACAGATCATAAGCGGCACAAAAGTAAGCTGCACTCACATCAGCCAGGGCATCGAGCACACAAACTCAAAAATCCATTTGGCCCCACAGAAGTCCAGAGTACTCATCCCCTATCTGTACAAGCACAGCCATCCATAGTCTGCTCCAGCCAAGCCATGCTGAAAGCACAGACAATTACTACACTTAATCCAATCAAATGAGATGCTTTTGGGATTAGCAGCATCCGCACATTTAATCTCATTTGTGTAAAGAATGGATGAGCAGCTCAGGCCGTGGGTTTAGAGCAGCGGCTGCTGTTAATTCTGATGATATAAGGTAAAACGAGGGCTGTGACTGACTGGGAATTCTTAGGGTCTAAAGCTAAACTGGGAAAACGCTGCCAGCTAATGCCCAGATTAATGAGGGAATCAACGCTGAGCACAGATGAAGTACAAACTGGGGTTGTACTGATTGAAATCCACCAAAAAAATCTCTCTCTATATATCTCTAGATATCCTCTCTCTCTCTCTCTCTCTCTCTCTACAACAGGGGTGCCCAATCCTGCTCCTGGCGATCGACTCCAACTCTAATCAAACACACCTGCCTTTAATTTTCAAGTGATCCTGAAGACCTTAATTAGTTGCTTCAGGTGTGTTTGATTAGAGTTGGAGCTGAACTTTGCAGGACAGTCGATCGCCAGGAGCAGGATTGGGCACCCCTGCTCTACAATATGGTTCAATATGGTTAATTAGCTGGCTGGTTGGGCTGAGGTTAACCAGGTAAAATAAAAGATGATTGCTTTAAATCTGAATGGAATCCAGCTTTCCCAAAAATGTAATTTATTGATATACTAATAATGCAATATTTTATCAAATAAAAGTGTAAATAATATAATCCAGAATGACTGTAATGCCACATGAATCTGTCTGTAGACATTGCTGGAATCCATAGGATTTAAAAGCACCAAATATAAATGTTTAATAGGAGCAAAGATAAATGTTCACTGGACAAGAGGCTCCAAACATTTCATTTTGAGTCCTGCTTGGAGAGTGTGCTTCACTGGCAGTCTATCATGACTGTTATTTGCACTGGGAAAAAAAAGCTATTAATTGTTTATTGGACAGTAGGCTTTCGATCGATGCATTCTTGTCCTGCCTGGAAGCCTGACTTCTCTATATGATTTACATTTAGTCCTACAGCAGACTCCCATCTCACAATACCTCAATTAATGTCCACTTTCAAGATTTAAAGTAGAAAAGAAAATAGGAATAAACAGCTAGACCTGAAATTTGTCAAGTCAGTCTATTTCTAGTACCACTTCCAAACTGATATTGTTCTGCAAATAACAGTAAGTGTATTACATTTACGGTAAAATAAAATACAGCAAAACTTTCCAAATCAGAAATTTGCATAGAAATGAGAAAAAAACTCAAGAGCAGAGCACAGCTGCAGTCTGTTTAAAGTGAGGGATATTTATGGGATAAGGGAAAGAGAAGATGCATGAAGGAGCATCTCCGAGAAAGAGGCAGATGACAGATTGGACTGCAAAGCTCTGTCGGTTTTCACTGACAAGAGAGGCATGTCAAAAGTGACCTCAATAACCAGTCTGCCAAACAGACACACAAACTTTCAGGCCACACACACACACACACACTTCACACGTCATTGTTCACTGCGCAGCAAATTATGCAGCACGGACATGAGGAAATGCAAAATCACACATTTACATATGGTGTTATTCCATAGGAATTAGCACACAGAATGCAAACACATGCAAAAATATCTATACTAAGACTCAACTGTCATATTCAGCCGCTCATACAGTATATCTCCACTCACATCCAGTAAAGTTTTAAAATAGGTCAGAACCAATTGCCAACTTTTTATTGTCTCCAGTAACACAAGGTGCCACGAATGTAACAACTGATCTCCAATCGGGACAGTGACTGAAAGATTAAAGATGACATTTTAATGCCATTTTTAAGATAATTTTAACTAGTTTAAAACAACCAGGGAGCATTTCCAAGTGGGCTGTAAAAATGCTTAAAATTAATAAAAAATGAGACATAAGTTTAAGCTAAAATATTCTATTTGTTCTAAAATATTTTATTTGGCTTAAATTGGCAGTAAACTCATTGGTCATAAAAAAATTGTGAAAAATTCTCAAATCTATTCAGCTTGTAAAACTCCTGTAATTATGGAAAATAATTATTTGAATTGTATTATTTCTGAATTACTTTAACATATTGTCACTCCTAGTTTATATATTTGAAAACAAGCAGCTATGTCATTACAGAAATAGCTTTCATTGCAGTCAAAAAGCTTGAGAACCACTGGTTTAAAACTATCCAAACACACAGATCTTCTGTAGAGCAGGTTCTTCTAGATGACGTTAGTGGTGTAGAAATTAAACACTTCAGCTTTAATAAAGATGGAAAATTGTTGTTGTTTACCTGTCGTTGTCCACTGGTCTGAAGCCTGGCAGGATGTGTCTGAAACTGCTGTTCCTGTCCAGTTTAGGCTGACTCTTAGTCCGCTTTATCGAGCCCTTTAACCTGCGACTCAAAAACCCCTAATGAGGAAATGACAGAGAACAGGACAGATATTATAATAATAACAGGCAGATTCATATTGATCTTTCACCACCATTTCATACATTCACTCACTCGTTAATTATCTCACATTATACACCCTTTTTCTGTGAAAGCACCTGTCACATTTTTGAGGCTCAAGACTCAACTTCCTTTAGGCACCAGTTACCATGGAGACAGCAGGTTGGCATCAAGGGCATGGAAAGGAAGGGGAGGCATAAAGTGAGAAAGAGTGAAAAAGAAAAAATGAAAGCGAGAACGTGAAGGATTGTAAGAAAAGAATGAGAGTCAAGGACAAAATACGATCCGCCCATCCTCACTGTAAGGCTGCTATTGAGATAAAAAATGCAAATGTGAGAAACGCGATGGAGAAAGAATCAGAAAAGTGTGGAAAGAGTTTCTGGACGAAAAGAGAGGCGAGTCAGCTGACATGAAGTTTCTGACAAGAAAGTGTTAGTAAACAAACAGAAAGCAGGCCGTTCCCCCCAACCAATTAACACATCTGCATATTCTACATAATTAAAGCACCCTACTGATTACTATTCACAATATATGCAAATTATTACACACAGACATCTCTTAATCACAGAGCAATCAGTCAGAGTATTGCAGCCTACCGTTCGCTAGCATCGAAAGAAAAAGAAATCAAATCAGAAGAGGACTGAGAGAGACAATGACAAGAAGACATCTGAATAATAAACAAGCTCCCCTGTCCAAACATAACATGAATTGAAAAAAATATTGATGCAGTAAGCTTCAAAGCTTGCTTCAAAGAAGGTTAGGAGTTTGAAATTTCATGTTGCCAGGTTGTCAAGTGCTCTGAATAGAGTCGAGAGTAAATTGATAATCGGTTTGACTGGTATTTCCTAAATTTATTGATTTTCAGTTTCTTAGTATTAGTTATAAATGACTAGAATAAATGGCAGCATTTTGGTGGCTCTCTGAAGAGCAGCAGTTTAGAGCTTTTTTTTTTGGACTCGGACATAATCTTACACTACCATTCAAAGTTTGGGCTCAGTAAGACTTTTGAATGTTTTGAAAGAAGTCTCTTATGCTCACCAAGACTGCATTTATTTGATCAAAAATACAGCAAAAACCATAATACTGTAAAATATCATTACAATTTACAATAACTGTTTTCTATGTTAATATGTTAAAACAATTTATTCCTGTTACAATTCGTACATATTTTACGAGGTGGCTAATTCGTACGAATTCGTACAACCTCACTCGTACAAATTCATACGATTTTTGCTAAATTGTACGTATTTTACAAGTTGCCAATTCGTATGAATTTGTACGAATGACTTACACCTAACCCTGCCCCTAAACCTACCCGTCACTGGGGTTTAGACAAGTCTACTAAATCGTACGAGTGAGGTCGTACGAATTCGTACGAATTAGCCACCTCGTAAAATATGTACGAACTGCCGTGAGATAGCGTTGGCAAAGCAGAATTATCAGCAGCCATTACTTCAGTCTTCAGTGTCACACAATGCTTCACAATCTGATTTGGTGCTCAACATTTATTTAAAATAGAAATCTTTTGTAACAATGTGAATTTCTTTACTGCCACTTTTGATCAATTTAATGCATCCTTGCTGAATAAAAGCATACATTCAACTTAAAAGGATAGATAGTTCACCCAAAAATTTAAATTCTGTCATCATTTACTCACCCTCAAGTAGTTCCAAACCTGTATGAATTTCTTTGTTCTGCTGAACACAAAGGAAGATATTTTGAAGAAAGTTTGTAACCAGGCTGTTTTGGGGCACCATTGACTTCCATAGGAGGAAAAAAAAAAATACTATGGAAGTTAAAGGTGCCCCAGAACTATTCTGTTTCCCACATTGTTCAGAATATCTTCCTTTGTGTTCAGCAGAACAAAGACATTCATACAAGTTTGGAACTACTTGAGGGTGAGTAAATGATGACAGAATTTTCATGTTTTGGTGAACTATCCCTTTAACAAGCAGCACATTATAGTATGTTCTTATGTTATGTTCTTATAATGCATATGTTGTGATAGCAAACATCAGATTAAAAATGTCTCTGTTGTCATTAACATTATTAAAAAAAAAAAGGCTTCACAGACCATGTCAATCAAACAGAGCTCAACAGCAAGAAGCACAATCATGTGGATCAAAACAATATTCTTTGTTAAACATTAAATTATGCTTTTAAATGAACCATAACTGAAATCACAATTACTTTACAGGAGAATGTCATATGATGACAGAAATGTGTTGCTACGAGGAAAGAATGTGTGCATTCCTGCAGAACATTCTTCCCCTTTTCAGTATTTATTCAAAAACTGCTCTTGTGCTCTTTTATTGCAAAGAGCCATTCACACCAAGGACGATAACTATAACTACAAAGTTTAAATAACTGTTCTAATTCCTTGAGAATAGTAAAGTCCACAACACAACAATAACGACACAGAGCAACAATATCGTTGCAATCATTTTCAGAACTTTTTTCCAGCTGATGAATGATAAAAACATTGATAGCCAATCAGAATCCACGTGACTTAATGAGCTTGAGCATTTAAAGCAGCAAACGAAATGACTGCAACACACTCTTATAATAAACAGAACATTATCGTCCTTGGTGTGAACGCCAATAATAGTTATCTTTCTTGGTGTAAACAGGCCTTAACCATTTTATGTGAAACTTAACCATTATTTTTTTTTCACACAATATCATACGTACAAAGATGTGAAAAATCAGATTGAATGAAAAATAATCAAATCAGTTATCAAAACAGTGTTCGTTGCAGCCCTAGTAAATAATTCAGTCATGGTATGCAATGTCAAACCGTGTTAATAAGCAACTATCGAGCAGGTCTGTCAAACAGGTCATGGATGTTGACAGTCAATATCAAGGGCCGGATTGTGGTCCCATGAGGCCCTTAGGCACACATTTTTGCAGGATTCCATCATCCTTAGTTCTATGTTAAACCATAAGGATGCTTTGGCTAAACAAATTACGAAATGCATTTCACATTTTCATACCATCTGGGTTAGGTGCAAGCGTCAAAAATTAAATAAAGCCTATATATAAAAAACCTGCCAGGAGCAAATCAATGGAAAATGACCTGAAATATTTACTTATGACTATATCTAGCTAAATAATACATTTCCCAATGCCTTGTCAGTTCACTCAACTGTATATATCAGGCATCCAGTAAAGTGTCAGATACAGTTTAACACAAAACAAACCTGAGGCTACTGAGTAACTAATCGATTAAAGAAAAAAAAAACACCAGAAAACTGTAAAGGAATTCAGCTCTCGTTAAGCTTTTATTATGAATTTTTAGCTTTAGGGAATTCAAATATTAAAATTAGGGTTGATTTGATATGATTAATTGATATTAATCAAAACGTCCGATTTATACTTTATTAACAATCGTCCCGCGATTTGTTATATCAGTATATCTGTAACGATTTCGTTTATCTTATTCGGGGCCAACGAAAAGAACAAACCAAAATAGTACTTTATGTAAATTTATAAGCATAGGTAACAGGTTCTGGGCACATTGTTTGATCTGAATATTACACAACAGAAAACAGATTTCTTTTGATGAGAGTTTATTCACTATTCTAGTTAAAATACATGAATTAAGCTAACAAAACAAACACACATACACACATATACACACAAATGCGCTATTTTGAAGAAAGTTAAAGTCTACTCCGACTTTCGTGAACTCCGCCTAAGGAAGTTACACAAGCAGAGAACTTTTCTATCTTTACTTTTAAAGATTAATTCACCAGCAAAGCAAGAGATGGAAATTTTGTTTTGTTTGATTACTAGTTTTTTAAGTCGGAGGTTCCTTTCTCGTTTGGAGGGAACTGGATGGCTCTCAGTATGACGCTGTTTGGAATGCCCTTCTGTGAGAGTCGTTTTCCTGGTGACGCGAAATGGGACGCGTTGACGTTCTTCGAGTTCTTTAGGTCAGCTTCAGGCTTTGAAGAGGTTCTTCAGAAATGACTGGCATTGGTTCCATGTCCAACGCCGTCAGATGGTAACGGCGGTGAGCGGTTGGGAGCGCCAATGAGACTGCAAGGTTAAAGTTTTCTGCCAGCGCTGCTGCAAGCAGAGAGAGCCAGCATGAGCTGGGGGTCTGTTTTAAGATGGACTGAGGTCAGGGCGGCCCCCGGCGCTTCCTCCACGAAATGGTTCCTGTGGGCTGAGCCCGCCCACATGGATCCACTTTCCATGCAACTTATCTGCTTTGCTATCTTGTCCCATGAAGAAAATATCCTGGCAGATTTCTATAAGTGTTATAATCATACATTATGATGCTAAAGGTTAATTTTCATTCACACCAACTTATTGCTTATTTAATGAGCTTTCATTAAAGATCAAACAGCATATATCTGGCATTCCCCAAAGTACATATCTCAATTTTATATACTACATGGCTAAGGCATAGATTAAACGATCCTAAATTCTAAATAATCACCAAGCATGTGAAACTAAACAATAGTGATCGGGAAAATTAGACATCAAAAGATTACAAAATAATATCACAGATTCCAATAACACAGCAAGCTTATAAACGACAACCTGAGTATACAATACAACTTGAATATAAAATACAACTTGAATATATATATTGTTTCGCTCCATATTGCTGTGATGGCAGCAGCTACTGCTGTGTACTTTTGTGAATAATTTTAAACCTTTGTCTACGCAACATTCACGACGTTCTTTCTGGAATGCAGGAGAAGAGCAGACACAGTTGGCAAGGTCCTTTTCCAGATTGGTCTGCTCAATTTCAAAACCATAAAAATGTTTTCTTGTTGACCCACTCTGTTGAGTCTCTTCGCTAAGTGGTCACGTGTGATCTGCGGGAGATCCTGCGAAATTGAGTTAAAGCCAGATGCGATCCTGTTTAACATACGTTCCAGACTTCCTTTCACAAATCTGTCCTGCTCCAGAGGTTTTCATCAATTTTATGATCACAGAAAAGAAACAAAGACATTCCTTTCGTTCCCGCTCAGAGATATCCCGTGACTGAAGTTGTGTCGGTTCACTAACTCTACAAAACTTTGCTGAAAACAGTGTTCTTGGGCTTTTCCCACACTCCATCTTTACCACACACACAGCACCGATTAGTTCACACACACACACACAGAGTAGGTTTTATACCGCATTCACAAAACAAAACGTACTCGGTTACTTTCGTAACCTCGGTTCCCTGAGATATGGGAACGAGTACTGCGTCGTAAGACGCTGTATGGGAAAAACTCTTTTTTCCTCTTCCACTGAAGCCTTTTCAATCACGCAGTGAAACTGCACATCCATTGGTTCGTGTGAAAGCTATAAAATTGAACCAATGGCTCGGCAAGCAAGGATGAGCAAGCCTATGTATATGCAGCTCGCCAAAGCCCGCCACGAGACCAAGGGCCCTGGCTATATAGCGGCCGCCGCCGCATCTCAGATTTCTTCGAATGAAGTACTGAGGCGGGGGCAGCCCATAAGACACGGCAGAACGCAGTGCTTCGGGTTCCCCATATCTCAGGGGAACCGAGGTTAAAGCAACCGAGCACGTTCCCCGTCGATATTCTCACTCGTACTCGCGTCGTAAGACGTCGTATGGGACCAGCACAATCACGCGTGCTATGATGGGGAATTTATTTCAAAACCATGACGCTACCAGGAGAAAAACCCAGGGAGTCAATAAAGCACACCAAGCGCAGGCTGAGCCTCAGGGCTTGGGTCCGTGGCCTGGGTGTCGTCCCCGTATAGTTGATACTTTGGTGTCCAGATGTACGGAACGCCTAAGTGAGGGAGGACTTGAACAAAAGTTATCAAGTGAACCCATAAGATAGGTTAGCTAGGCCGGAGGTGGCTTAACTAAGCAGAAAGGACTCTGCCTGTAAGGCACGACGCCCAGGTTGTAAAACCTGGCACTGTGGACGGCCAGGACCAGCCGGCCGCCACAAATTTCCTACTATGGACACCCCGCTGGACCATGCCCAGGAAGAGGCAATGCCTTCTGCAGCTGGCCTGGACCCAATGGGGCACTGCAAACTCAAGGAGGAGCATGCCAGGGTAATAGCATCCACTAACCACTCTGGAAATTCTTTGCATTGTGAACAGCACCTTAGCTGGTTAACAAGCTAACAAAAAGCTGTTCTGATTCCTGTATGAGGCAGAACGTCAATATATACCCTCAGGGCCCTGACGGGCAGAGCAGGACAACCCTGGTCATCCGCCCAGGGGGAAAGCGGGAGCGCATGATCTGGGCTCTGGAATATGGGAGAGCACCTAGGTATGATGCTAACCCAGTTTGGTTTCCAGGACCTACCTGGAGCCGTGCAGGGCCCGAACTCCAGGTACAGGCACTGACGGGAAAGGGAGCCTGTAAATCTCCTACTGCTGCAATCACGCTACAGCACAATAGGGCGAAGTGAACCAGAGCGATCTGAGGCTTTGTACTGCAGAATTAAACGGGGGCCTTCAAGGCTCCTCAGTACGGTTGGCAAGTCCCAAGGTGGACTGTACGAGGACACGGGGGGTTAATTCTCCTGGTGCCTCGTATAAACTGGACCACCGCACTATTCCAGCCCACCGATCAGCCAGCAATAGGGGCATGAAAAGTCGCTATGGCTGCTGCGTAAACTTTGATGGTGGATGAGGAACGCTGTTTATCCAGCATCTCCTGCAGGAACGAAAGAACCACTGATACCTCAGAGGTAACCGGATCTAAGTTGCGGTCTTCGCATCAAGCCGAGAAAATAGACCATTTCAGAGCATAGAGGTGTCTGTTTGATGGAGCTCTAGCTTCTGCCATAGTGTTTAAGACACGCTCCGGGAGGCGGAAAGGCTCCCGTTGAGCGGCCACACATGCAGGGCCCATAACTCGGGCCGTGGATGCCACAGCGTGCCGTTCGCTTGAGAGAGGAGGTCCCGTCTCAAGGGAATGGGCCACGGGGCCGCTTCGAGCAGCTGGAATAACTCCGACACCCACGGTTGGTTCCTCCAGAGGGGGGCTATTAGAAGAAGCCTGTGCTGTTGTTCCCTGACTCGCCTGAGTACCTGCGGCAGCAGAGCGATTGGAGGGAACGCATAGAGCGGAAGACTGGGCCACTCGTGGGCCAGGGCATCCGTGCTCTTTGTGAAATAAATTGGGCAATGAGAGTTGTCTTCGGAGGCAAAGAGGTCTACTTGAGCTCTGCCAAAGACTTCCCAGATTCTCTGAACCGCGAGCGGGTGGAGCGTCCACTCTTCTGAGGAGACGTTGTTCCTTGACAACATGTCCGCTCCTTGGTTCATTTTGCCCGGCACATGCGTCGCCTTCAGTGAGCGCAGATTGGTCTGAGCCCAAACAAGAAGGACCTTCGCCAGCATGCAGAGGTGCTTCAAGACGAGGCCACTCTGGTGATCTATGTATGACACCACGGACCTGCTGTCTAGCGTATTAGCACATGGTGTCCCCTTATGTCTGGCAGGAAGAATTGACAGGCACGGCACACTGCTAGCATCTCTAGGCAGTTGATGTGCAGACCCGACTCCTCTTCGGACCAAAGACCGAAGGTCGGTTTGCCCTCGCACAGTGCTCCCCAACCCTTGTTGGAAGCATCTGTCGTGACAACCTTCCTTCTGTGCACCGTGTCTAAGATCACACCTTGCTTCAGCCAGAGGGGGTCCCTCCAATGGGTCAGGGCTGATACACAGGCCCGAGTCACCGTTATGCGATGGCGACCGTGACGCCAAGCCGCAGATGGAACCCTCTGCTTCAGCCAGAACTGGATGGGCCGCATGTGAAGCAGGCCCAACTGAAGTACTGGCGAAGCTGCTGCCATAAGGCCCAGCATTTTCTGGAAAGCCTTGAGCGGGTGGACGGTCCCTTCCTTGAAGGAGGCCGCACGGCGCTGAATCGTCATGGCTCGTTCCGCTGAGACAGTTGCTGTCATCTGCACCGAGTCGATAACTGTCCCCAGGAACGAAACTCGTTGGCTGGGAGACAGTACGCTCTTGGCAAAGTTGACCCTGAGCCCCAGGCGATCTAAGTGGCTGAGGAGCAGGGTCCTGTGTGACGTTGAAACTGCCTCCGACTGGGCCAGAATGAGCCAGTCGTCGAGGTAGTTGAGGATGCGGATTCCCATCTGTCGCAGAGGGGAGAGAGCCACTTCCATGCAGCGCGTAAAAGTGCGGGGAGCCAGGGACAACCCAAACGGGAGGACCTTGTATTGGTATGCCACCCCCTCGAATGCGAATCTCAAGAATCGTCTGTGATGGGGGGCTACCTGGATGTGAAAGTATGCGTCCTTCAGATCCAGTGACATGAACCAGTCCCCTGGGCATATTTGCGAGAGGATCTGCTTCAATGTGATCATCCTGAACGACCTTTTTACCAGGGCGTGATTCAGGAGTCTGAGATCTAGAATAGGTCGCAGGCCACCGTCTTTTTTGGGGACGAGGAAGTAGCGGCTGTAGAAGCCTGACTCGCTCTGGGCTGGAGGAACGATTTCTGTGGCTCCCTTTACCAGCAGATTCATCACCTCTGCGCGCAGGGCTTGAGCGTCCTCGCTGCGCACTGTGGTGGCGACCACACAGCAGAAGCGTAGTGGTCTTCGAGCAATTGGAGTGAATAACCTTGTTTTATCGTAGCCATTACCCACTCTGACACACCGGGGATGGCCTACCAGGCCTCGGCTTGTGTGGCAAGAGGTTGAATAGGCTCTAAAGTCTGGCTACATAAGGGCAGGACACTTATGGTAGGCAGAAGAGGATTTTTGCTCTCTTTTTGAAAATGTATGTGTTTTATTTTGTCCGCTATCATAGTGGTCGGACGCCCGGGCGCTAGAGTGGGCCCGTGGGGAACCAATAACACACTTCCCTCTGTACCCAGCGCTGAACGGGGTGACAAGAGGCACATTAGAGGCTGTTTGCGGGGGTGGTCCGGCGGTAGCGAGACTCAGGCCCCTCCTCTTTCTGCCTGGATGATCAAGAGGATGTCTGTGGCACCGGATCCAAGGCGATCTTGGGCCGGGGTCCTTGGCGCTTCTGGAAGGGGTAGCGTCTTGCCGAGCGGGAACGCCCTCTCTCCTGCCGATCCTTAGGAGGTCGGGGTTCGGGAGTGGCCGACGTTGGCTTGGCAGGCTGCTGAGTCGGCGCAGGCTTGGGGCGACTAGAAGCAGCAGAAGAACTGGAGCGTTTCGGGAGGAAGTGTTGCATCGCTTGAGACGACTTCTGAGCCTCCGTAAACCGCTCTGCAAAGCCCTCCACAGCTGGCCCGAACAGGCTGTTCGATGAGACCGGAGCTTCGAGGAAGAGAACCTTATCCGCCTTTCATCTCCGTTAATGTCAGCCAAAGGTATGCCCAACACTACCAGGCTGACATCAACCGCCTCAATGGCCTGGCGGTGGCCTTGCGCCAGGGCCAGGTCCGTCGCGCTTCTCACCTGAGTGAAGCAGCATCAAGACCGGCCTCCTCACTGGCGAGCATCTTGGCCTGAAAGACCTGGAGCACAGCCATGGAGTGCAGCGCCGAAGCCGCTTGTCCAGCCGCCGAGTAGGCGCGTCCAGCGAGTGCAGATGTGGCTCTGCACGGCTTAGACGGATGACTCGCCCTCGCCTTCCATCCGATAGCCGTGGGCGGGCAGAGATGCGCGGCCACTGACTCATCCAGAGGGGGCAGGTGCTCGTATCCCTTCTCTTCAGCGCCATCAACGGAAGTGAGGGCGGAGGAAGCAGAAGGACGGATGCGAGACGAGTAGGGGGCGTGCCACGATTTAGTGAGCTCGTCGTGGACTTCGGGAAAGAAGGGGGACGAGCGTTGGCGGGGGGCTTGCTGGCGCCCCGGCAGAAACCACTCGTCCAGCCTGCTGCGAGATGGCTCCTGAGGCGGAGACCACTCGAGCCCGAGCTCACTGACAGCCTTTGACATCACACAGACGAGCTCGTCGTCCGTTCTAGGTCTGGCGCTGCATGAAGAGGACGGCGGCAAGAGGGCGGGGTCAGTCACCGAGCCCGATAACTCCTCCGCGTCCGAAGCCGCCAGGGAAAGGCTGTCATCCATGTCGTCGTCACTCGCACCAAACGAGATCATGTCGCTCGCAGCTGCAGAGGGACGCTGATCAGGTTGGGTGAAGAGGACCGGCGAATCCTCTCTCTGCGGTGACGGCGAGGCACGCGGGCACTGAGCCGACGTGAGCTCGCTCGTCTCCGGCCGCTCAAAACCTCTGCCCCGCTGTCTTTTCCTCGCAGGTCCCTGGGAGGACAAAGACGGGAGAGCGCGAGGGGCGGAGTCGCTTTCTGAAAAGAAAGCTATCCGCGAGCGCAGAGAGGCAAGGCTGAAACTCTCGCAGTGAGAGCAATCAGCCCCGCTGAGCGCAGCATCAGCGTGGGATTTCCCCAAGCATGACACGCACTCAGCGTGACCGTCATCAGCGTGCAGGGGAACCCCGCACGTCTTACAATGACGGCGCGGCATTTGAAACAACGCCGCGAGAATTTGCTCTTTTGTGAGGCTCTTTTAGATCGTCGCCGGATGGCGGCAGGGGATATAGACCGGGAGCTGCGAGCTGCGCGCTGCAAGAGGTCCAATCCGGCGTTGAGTGCGCTAACGGCGATTCGGCGTCAGCGAAGAAGAATTGCCGTTGAAGAGAAGTTAGGCCTGAGATGCGGCGCTAAGCGGCCGCCTATATAGCCAGAGGCCTCGCCTATTCTGGCGGGCTGCATAGCCATAGGCCTATCGCCGCCGCCGAGCCATTGGTTCGATTTTATAGCACTGCACGAACCAATGGACGTGCAGTTTCACTGCGTGATTGAAAAGGCTTCAGTGGAAGAGGAAAAAAGAATTTTTCCCATACAGCGTCTTACGACGCAGTACGAGTGAGAATATCGACAGGGAACTATTCATCCATCTTTCTAGACATGTACATTATATCACAATTTCCTTCATATAAGAATCTTCAAGGTGTTTCAATATATCTGTCCATGCCTCATGGTCAAAACCAGACCTGGTATTGATTTTGTTATTCATGCACAGTGAATAAGACTTCAGAAAGGAGGATAAAAAGAGAATAGAGAGGGAGAAAAATCTCACAAGCTCCTGATTCTGAAAGGTACACTACCACTGCCTACCAGCGGGGGGTGCAGGGGGATTATCATTACTTCCCTAATTGTCCACATAGAATGACCTAACAATCAAGCTATGTGGCATCTTCCATCATTCACCCAAAACAATGACATCTAAGGCTTCCATTCTGTGCCTTGAGCCTGTTCAAACATGTACAGCACTGAGAAGATTTGTGATGGAACTTCAGTGTTCACAGATCATGTTTTAACTTCGTAGGAGATATTTGCAAACTATGCACTAGGCTAGTCAAGTAATTGGGAGCGTGAATCTGCAGAAGCTCAGAGGTCAAGTGGCCCTCGAGTCACCTCAGAGATCTAATTTAAATTTAATTACACCTGCATTCAGTAAATGCTAAGCAGCAAAAACATAAAAAGCCCACATGCACTGCATTTTATACAGAGGGTGAAACTACTGTATACCACCTGCTGTTGATTGCTAATGATTCACTTCCGCAACCGGCACATAATGTGAGCCTCAATTTTAAACGATTGCTAACAGACTGCTTTTCAATCATGAGAAGTTTTTTCATCCCTTGCTAATAGAGCTCACGCTCATAAACATATCATTACAACTTCATACCAATTACAGCGAGCATTCGAACGTTGTTAAATCTTCCCTGATGCCCATCAATAAAACATTCTCTTCAAATGGAGCTTGTTCGGGATTCATTTGTATGTAATATCCTGATGTATAATCTAGCCTATAAATATAGCCTTGATCCAGACTTCAACTTAATACTTAAAATATTAGGCTTGGTATGTGGTTTTGGGCTGGATCACCATCTTGAATTTCAACTGTTTGGTTATTAGGCTGAACATTACGTTGGTTGAATGTTCACAGGATTTTTGCTTTTTAACTACTTAAAAAAAAAAAAACCCAATAAAACACCACCACAGCTCACATTTATAGCCTCAAGTAGGAAATTAACATTTGACAAAATGACTTGAAAGCTAACGTTTATTAGTACTGTAGAGTTTTAATACTAAAGATCTTAAGTAGCAGCAGCAATAAAGATAAGATGCATGTGGGCACAGTATTCATCACATCTGGATTCCAGAGTGTGTTTGATCAGACGCACACACTCTTACACATGACAAACACACACATAATACTCACTGTGACCCTGAAGGGTGTAGCAGCAGTGGCAGTGGGCTCCATTGTGGGCGGGGCTTTGTCAGGGGCGGAGCCTGGCATGCTACGTCTCCGTCCTGTTTTCTCAGGTGGAGAGTCTGAGAGGGACAGGGAGAAATTGATTTATTAACAAAATGATTGTTCCATATACAGAAATTTCTGCGCCAAACACACACAGAGTACAGACATTTACAGACATTTTTGTAAAATGCAACTGTATAAATACCTATTTTTTAAAGATAGCTTTATAATAGCCAAGAATAAACCCACATGCACAAATCCCAGCATGTTGTCCAAGTGTGGATGTAGACTGCGAGACTCTCACAGCGTGTAATCAAATAGGCAGATACCACATAAACAATCACCATGCCAACGCATCCATTCAGTGACTGATCTTCCACTCATAATGTAAGAGTTGAATGTCACAGATGTCCTAATAGCCCATTCATAAAGTCATCAAATCTCTACCTCATTGTGCCCTCAGTATACAAAGCTCTTAAATCCTCCCACTGTTCCTCACTGCCCTTCAGAATTGACATGCTGGGAAAAAGTGAAGCCTGACTGACTGCCTCACTCAATCAGTGTCAGGATAGGTACATAGAACTAGAAACAGATTATGTTAAGTGCTTCGCTCTGATCTCACTATCACACACTGATCTCACTATCACACACTGATCCCCCTCCAAGACACTGCCTGAGCAAAGTCTTCAGTCAGAACTCAATTTCCCACCACACACACACACACACACACACACACACACACATAGAGGGGGAACAGGAGTATGAATTCCTTTCAAGCATCGTTTCACCCAATTTCCCAAATTTCAACCATCTGGTATATTGTGTGGCCTGAGAAATAACGTGGACATAAGCTAGCTTCAAGTGCAAGATTGTACAATAAGTTCACATTTATAAGGAACGTATTCATCACATTTTTTATTAGGCCATTTTAACACATTTTCAGCTTTTTTTTTTTACAGTACATATTAGTAGTGTGACAAATACATTGCAATACATAATATTTTTTACAATTATACTACATTGCACAAATATTCCATGTAGATTTGAAGGCCCAAAACAAAGTATTACACAAAAGTAATTTAAAACAAATTAGATGAACTTTAGCATGTGGCACTGCAGGACAATTCTGGAAAACCCACACACTAATGAAAACAGAAATTTGAAATGAAAACGAAAAACTTTTCTAGAACAGTGGTCAATAAATCATTAAGTTTGCCTATATTATTATCTACGAAATAAAAAGTTGCTCTGTGTAGTTTGATCATGGCAACTATGAGATATGATTACATGTCATTAACTAACTGCATGAATTTTACTGGACATTTCTGCCATATGGACATAGTCACCACTGATAAGCTACTACTAAATATAATGTAGAAGCTTTAAAATAGAAACGTAAATTTTCTGTAAAGCTGCTTTGCAACGATTTGTATTGTGAAAAGCGCTTTACAAATAAACTTGAATTGAATTTGAACTATCAACTATGAACTACAGTATATTATAATCAGTCATACTAATGTAAATTTAGTCATCAAACATTTGTGACCCTGGAGCACAAAACCAGTCATAAGTAGCACGGGCAAATTTGTACACTGTATGGGTCAAAATGATCATTTTTCTTTTCTGCCAAAAATCATTAGGATATTATGTAAAGATCATGTTCCATGATGATTTTTTGTAAATGTCCTACCATAAATATATCAAAACTTCATTTATGAATAGTAATATGCATTGCTAAGACCTTCATTTGGACAACTTTAAAAGGCGATTTTCTCAATATTTAGATTTTTCTTTGAACCCTCAGATTCCAATTTTCAAATAGTTTTATGGGATGGGAATAATGCATTATAATTATTCATAATGTGCATTGTAATACATTATATCTTGCCATAATTACAACTGAATAAAGTGGAAAAGTGTTACCAAAACCTCTACAGTAAGCAGTGCCCTGTTAGCTACTTGGCATTATTTCACAAAAAAATGACGATGTTACCCAGGAAACGTCTGGTTACCCTAGTATGCCTTAATATTTCTTCTCAGATCGCTTTTAAGACAGATTTTAAAATGCTAAACACAAAACTGAAAGAAAAAGAAGCAGGTGGAAGTGCAAAGGTCTCATTATCCTGCTAAAAACCCTTTCAACAGCAGATTATTAAACTTCAATCAAGTCAACCAGCTTCCATCGAGCCCGGTGGTGATGTGTAATGAGAATTCAACAGTGAGGAGCCGTGTAGTTTGATCTGGGAGGGATGGCTTTCACTTTCTCTCAGTGTGTGAGTGTCTGCTTGATAAAGATAGAAGATGTGAAGGAACGCAGCTGTGAGAGAGTGAGAGTGAGCGCCTGCTTGAACTGAAATCAAAAAACAGTCCTCGTGGCTACTAAGCGTGTGGTTCTAGATTAGTGTGACGATCACTGAGGTTTCATTTAGTCCTGCTACAAGTGTCAACCACCTGTATGCTCAGGCAGAGGAGAAAAAAAAAAAAGGATGCACAAACACACCAACAAACACACACAGGTCTTATAAGACAACATTTACTTACCTGTAACCTATAACATTTATTTATTTACCAACTACATTTCAGATGTTTTTAGTTAGGACTGATTACACTGAAACAGGGCTGCTAATTATCATCATAAAGGATTTTTAAAGGTAAAATTAATTCAATAATTAAATTTCATTAAAATTATTTGAAAAAATGATTTTTAAAATATACATTTAAAATATGTATTTTGGAATTTATCATATGATTATAATTCTTATTTATTTGTTTGTTTGTTTACCATAAAGTACTTGACAAAATATGGCACAAAATTATTTTTAAATACACATTTTAGAATTTAAAATGATTATATTTTTTTCACTATTTAAATAGAAATATTCTATATTTAAATTGAATTATTTTTTATTTTACCATGATGCCATGTCGAGAAAATGAATTCATTAAACTTCATTCAAATTATTCGACACAAATATGACAAAAGAATTTTTAAATATACATTTAAATATGCATTTTAGAATTGATGATGATTATAATTTTTTTTTTCATTTAACCATGAAGTATTTGACAAAACATGGCACAAAATAATTTTTAAATACAAGTTTTAGAATTTAAAATTTGTTTATATTAATTTTTCCACTATTTAAATAGAAAAATCCTAAATTTAAATTTAATTAAAAAAAAAAAAAAGTAAAAAAAAAAACATTTTTAGAAAATTTTTACCATATGTGCCATGTCAAGAAAAACTATACCATGGTAATTTTCAGAGTGACTAATTAGTCAAAAAAAAAAAAATACTGAATACATTTCTGCTTTATTGATGTACAAAGTTTTACTTTTATTTCAATAAAAATAAAAGTCCTTCACCAGAGGTCGTGTTTTTCAGTCAGAGATGTCAAACAGCAATTGATTTCATTTATACTCAGATGTTGATAAAAAGGTGTTTGCTGTTGAATATCTTTTGTTGTCTAAACAAAATTACAACTAGCGTCATGATGTAACCTCTGAAGAACAGTGCAATAAGGCAAGAAGATGTGACCACCCACACACACACCAACACCTGCATAACTGTCTCTCTCCTTGAGCTGAACATGTGTTTCCATTAGACCTGGCTGTCCTCGCCGACACCATGATTGACAGGTACCTTCCCAGTGGTCATACAGGACAATCGCCTTGCTCTGCTGTTCCCATACAAACCACATCTGAGACCTGCTGAGAATTCAGCCAGTCTTAGAATACTCTCTTACAGAAGCAAGACCAACTATCAACGCACACACACACACACACACACACATACACATGGGTCAGAAAACACACTTCCTGAGCTTTGGGCTGGGACACAATGTTTCCAGGTTTTCCTGTAGAGGACATTCCTGAGTGAGAATGAAGTTACGGAACATGCCTCATGATCAAACGCACATAACGCCACAAAACCTGACTCCATTAAGAACTGAAACACACTGTTATGTGCCGACAAACTGGATTATTGTACATTTAATTGTAAAGTCCAAACCTTGGAAAATGTCCTCACAAATTTATTGACACGTGTACATATGAGCTGTAAGATTCTTTCATGTAATCTTCACCATTTTAAGTCATCAATTTATGTTCTCTCTCTCTCTCTTGAATAATTATTTATTTGATCAAAAACACAGTAAAAGAAGTAATATTGTGAAATATAATACAATTTGGATATAATACAATTTAATACATTAATGTATATCTATTTTATAATGAAAGTCACTTTATAAATGTCTTTATTGCCACTTTTGATCAATTTAATGCATCCTTGCTAAATAAAAGTATTAATTTCTATTAAGACAACAACGATCACACTCATCCAAAACTTTGGAAAGGTAGTGTATTATGAGTCTGTACATGATTAGGAATAAGAAATAAGCAAACATAAGAACACTCACACTTTGCTGTACTCACTTTGCAGTAGCAACTGCATGTATAACACATAGTATGATTTTTTTTATTGTATAAAGCACAATTGATATGTTTAATTTATAATAACCCATAATCTATCTGTCACATAATTTTTTTTATTCTTCTAATTTATCTTCCTAATCAACTTATACAACAGTGCTCTTGGACAAAATGCTGACACTTGTTGGTGTGGATGCTACATCACAGAAAAGCAAAGGTTACTACAGAATAATTGTGATTTGTTTGCTCTGCAACTGGAAAAGTCCAACAACAGTAGAATTACTGAGATGAGTAGCACATTATCATGTGATCTCAACATGGCAGCAAATCTGAAGGGTGCCACCCTTATTTAAAAAAACAATAGGGATGGTTTTTGTATGCAAAGGGTGTGTGGTTACAGTCCAGTAGTTCCTTTTTTTCTAATCAAACACTCTCTGCATCTGCTCCTAAAGCTCACTGTGCATGAACGACTTAACAGCCATGCAAAGAGTGCACACATACGCAAAAGAGATGCCCACCTGTCAGCTCTTTGAAAATAGAAAATGGTAGAGTAAAACATTATACTATGAGACAGTACATCTGTCTGTCAGGAGGCCAATTTCCTTTCTTTCTTTTTTTCTCCAAACATGTTGTACATCTATGTTGTAATCTATCCAAAGAGTCCAGTGTGTGCATTATAACAATGCAGCATTAGCATACACAGACACCTGTATTTGATTTCATCTCATCCGGTCAGTTGTATGTGTAATGATCATTTGTTATGCAATGCAGTGCAGAGGATTAAACGAGTCAACAGTAGTAGTGCACAATGAATGAAAGAGTCAGAGATGAAGCGAGGCGGCACATTATGAGCTCGATCTGTTCTCTACAGGGGTCTGCGGTATGTCAGACTACTCATGATTGAAGCGAATCCAATTAACAAACCACTCACCACATGCTTTCTGCCCAAAACAACTTAGAGAACACTAATAACAGGGCCAATCCATCTGGAGCAGAATCTGGTTTAGTGGCTTTGCTCAGTGCTGAATTGTGATCTCAGTATCTGCCCAGTTCCTGGATCATCCCTACAAAGTGACTGAACTTCAAACCTTTATATTAGTGGCCCGGTTCTTTTGAAATACCATTTCCACTTAGGTAAAGAGGAAAGGATAACTGAAAGTACAACTCTTTCAAGCCAATAGTTACTAAAAGAACAACAAAAAGAGAAGTTGAACACAACTAATGCAAATTAGCTCTATTTTTTTACATTTTGGTCAGATGTTCATGTGAATGAGAGACAGAGAGTGTGAATGTGAACATGTGATATGTGTGGGAAGCACAGCAAAAGGAAGTTGCTGTTTTTGCACATAAGGTTGAAGAAAACAGACATTCCAAGACATAAAACATACACACACACACACACACACGGAGACCCAACAATCACTAACACAACTATGAACTAGTTAAAAATATTTTACTGACTTACAGACTCTAGAACAGCATTCAGCTATCAGACCATTCTGATAAAGCTTTCTGTTTCCCTGCCTGTTTAATCACGGTTATCTCTGTTGTCCTTTCACCTCCCTCGTTCTCTTTATTTCCTGTCTTTCTTGTCTTCATCGCGCTTTTTTTTCCGCTTTCGCACTCTCTTCCTTTGTCTGTTTTGACTTTCCAGACTGACCTAGATCTTCTGTTGTTAAGTTTACACTATAGCTTGTGACTGTAAAACTCAAGACATGCACACACACTATGAAAACTTTTTTTTTTTTATCAGATCACTCTTTGACATCCTGTAACCTTGACAAGTGTTTTTTTTTACAGTGTTATTTACCCTAGTTTCCTGTATAAATAGATGAGATGTGACGTTTAAATGGAAACTCCAGCAGAATTCCAGCTCAAACCCATCAACATTTCCTACAGCGTTCTGCAAAGCAACTGTATTCCCTCACTTCTCGGCACAGAGTATGATGAATTCATCCGTGTTGAGGGTGCAGAAAGTGAATCATATCAGATTGTGGGTCCACATCACGAAACACATTTGATGTGCTACAACACCTGTCTCTGATTATAAATGCATAATTTTTTTTTTTTTTTTTACTATGAATAGTAGAGAGATTGCAGGAAATGATGGGGTAAAGAGGTGGGAATAGGAAAATGCTGGGAGCTGGATTATGGAGCTGGAAGTTGCCTATGAGAGCACGACAGCACAATGTATCAAATCACATGCACCAGTTGCTAAGCTACAGTTTTGTAGAGATGTGACAACAATTCTGAGATGATAGAAAAGACTGGAGAAGAAACGGGAAAGGTATCCAAAAATATTGCAAGCCAGATTTAACCTCACACTGTTCACGTTAGTACCATGGTGCAATGTATCAAATCACATGCACCAATTATTAGGCCACGGTTGACAGAAGTGACGATGAGAAGAGGTATGAATGGCAAAGTAATGTGAGCTGGATTCAACCTCATATTTTCCACATGAGCACCATGGCTCAATATATCTCCTAGACCAGTAGACCTGGGGGGGGGGGGGGGGGTGTAACATAAAATTAAACTTAAATATTCAATTCACTAATTTTATGATTAACATGTTAAATAAATACAAACCAAACAATAAAGAAATACCAGCATCACCTGTACATATTCTGTGGTATTCTGTGTTTCAGAGCAGTTCAAGCCATTTCTCAGTGTGCTGTGTGAAACACAGACTGAACAGTGGTTTAAAACACCCGACCACTGAGCATATGATATGAAAACTACAGCTCTTGGCTGGATAAAGCAAGCCAGTGTTGCACTAGTAAAGTTTTTATGGATGATGATTATAATCGAGGTAAAGATGATTTTAGTGACATAGAGTACAGGACTCGCACATTAGGCTCGTGTGTATCTGTTATTTTTGATTCACAAACAATCTGTGTATGTGCACACTTTAACACTCCACTTTTTTGGAAATAGGCTCATTTTACAACTCCCCTAGAGTTAAACAGTTGAGTTTTACCGTTTTTGAATCCGTTCAGCCGATCTCCGGGTCTGGCGGTAGCACTTTTAGCGTAGCTTAGCATAGATCATTGAATCGGATTAGACCATTAGCATCGCGCTCAGGAACTATATCATAACTAGTTACCTAGCTGGGGACTACTTTCAGGCGCTGCGTAATATCATTGCACCTGCTGCACCCATGGTACGGCAGCAAATTTCCTTGATTATTACGCCGGAATGAGAGCATAGTTCCTAGCCATATTGGACTAGAAAATCGCAGCTTTTCATTTTCCGTCAGTCTTAGTATACGATGTAACTACAGGAGAGTCAAGCTTTAAATAAGAAAATTATCGAAACTCTTTGGTCATTTTTGATGACCAAATGCTAATGGTCTAATCTGATTCAATGATCTATGCTAAGCTAAGCTAAAAGTGCTACCGCCAGACCCGGAGATCGGCTGAATGGATTCAAAAACGGTAAAACTCAACTGTTTAACTCTAGGGGAGTTGTAAAATGAACCTATTTCCAAAAAAAGTGGAGTGTTCCTTTAATATTTCTGCTTGAACACAGTTCAGTATATTCACGTAGCTGTCAAAATGAATGTACAACGAGTGTTTTATAACGGATGCTCACTGAAGAAGCGTGTTTTGGAGATGTTTGTGAGGATCAGTGGTGTTTTTGTACATATGGGCATCAGACACTCCAAACACAGACACGATCGCTTGTTCTGACAGAGAAACTATGATTCACTGATGACTCCAACAAAGTCACCAATTTCCCAGTTTTATTCTTGGTCGTATCTAGAGTAAGAAACAGTGTAAAAGGTCCTACATCAGCAGTACAACACATTCTCCACCATAATCTTCTGACATAGCGTTCCTGTGAGATAATGCAGAGCAAACATGTGAAAACTACAGCTGCACGCAACTGTCAGTCACCGCTAAGCCCACTAATCACGTTCCCATGCGTTTCCTAATCAGATATTAAAAACCATAGCATAGCAAAACGCATTGACTATGGGAAAAGCTGTTGTTGAACTGTTCCCAGAACAGGTTATTGCTCACACATCTGTGTCAGTGTGTGTGTTTCACAAGTTGTCCGTTTAGCAGCTGATACTGTGGTGATGTAATGCTGTATTATCAAAATTGAACAGAGGGGAGGAAGGAAGGGAGAGCTAGACAGAGAACACACTGCACAAACACTCACATGCAGCTGGCTGTGCTGGATGTAAATACATAGGCTACAATTTTCTCTCCAGTCCTATGCATGTTCTTAAATGTGCTTAAACAGGGTTATTACAGTATGTGTGTTTATCCACCCCATGTGAGGTGTGTGTGTAATTGGTTGTGTAATAGGGTTGTGCTCAGGTGAGCTCATGGAGGCGCCATTACCTCATACTGGTGCAGTATTTGAATATTCAGATCCAAAGTGCCGCCATCTTCTGTCATGCATGAACTGATAAGCTATCAGTCAGCAGAACCCAAACAAGCACCGCAGATAACAAAGCTCATAATTCTGTTCCGTGTACACTCAATTTGCATGATCCCACCGGTGACGTGCACCTTCACACGAGAAATAATAATGACTGTGTATGTTTTACTTTTTATTATTCGGCTCTCTGAAATATTGGTTACTTACTGGAGGACAAGATAAATAAGAAATAACAATAATAATAGTAACCGTGATGTTCCATGCACACATACATTAGGGTTGTGCCGATAGACAATAGTATCATGTATAGTGCTGTCAAACGATTAACCGTGATTAATCGCATCCAAAATAAAAGTTTTTGTTTCCATAATATATGAGTGTGAACTGTGTATATAACTACAAACACATGCATGTATATTTAAGAAAAATATGTTATGTTTATGTATTAAATATATTTCTATATAATATAAAATATAATATAAATATATAAATGTATATACGTGTAAATATTTTCAAAATATATACTGTGTGTGTGTGTGTGTATTTCTATATATAATAAATAAACTAAGTACACATACATATATTATGGAAACAAAAACTTTTATTTTGGATGCGATTAATCGTTTGACAGCACTAATCATGTATCAACGATAGCCAGAAATATCGCTTATGGCTGATGCCATATCAAGATGATGATTATTATTAGGCTAGTATTATTATCTAATTAATATTACGGCTTATTTGTCACATCATATTTCTTTTTTACGCGTTTTTACAGTGTTGCGTGTTATAACCAATCACACGTGATTCTGTTGGGTTTATGAAGGCACTGGCCAATTAGAGGCCATTGAGTGCGCGCTTCTGACTGAATTCTGCTCTTATACGAATTCTCTCAAGATAAACAACAAAGTGCAGATGTATGTGCAATGTAACTATAAGAGACAGTATACTGATTATAACGGCAGTCATTTTTAAAAATGCATAAATTTGCACTAGACGGAAGTGAGTGATGTTCTTTGACAATGTAAATGTTCTTTGCTTGTTTTCTGTAGTTGCTGAATAACTGAGATGTAAGCATTATAATTAATAGCTTACAATGTTTTTATTAAATTGTGATCATGTTAAATGAATAAAAATATGACATCCATATGCTACTTGACAAAAAAGATATAATGTATAGTTAATTGATTACATTAACATTAGGCTGCTTTTAGCCATACCCTGGAGTTGGTTCACCCTCTGGCTACGAAGGTAATTAAGTAAATAATTAAACAAATTAACATAATTATATCATGTATCCGTGATCTCACAAGCTGACGATAGGCCAATATGACAATGGAGCATATCGCCCAACAATAATAGATAGACATTGCAATATTATCCCTACTTAACATGAATAAGCGCCAAACAGTAAACAGGAACTGATCTTTTAACACACAGCTTGACAGTTAAGTACATCCACACCCACAAAACATGCAAAATCTTCAATGACAATCATCCCACTGGAAAACTTCCTGATTCTCTCTCTGTCAAACAAAAATCTTGGTAAAGTAAAACCCACATGTATCACTGAACAGAAAATATGATTATCATTCAAGCAAATAAACAAACATACTGAGTTCAAGACATCTATCCTAAAGGTTAGAACCTCTCTATAAATCGCTGCTTCTGTTTTGTCAAACCTCTTACTTCAAAAGTTTACCACACTTATGTCACCTTGAGCCTGCCAAGTCCCCAAAACAGCTGTGCCATTACAAAGCCCCATCACAAAGCACCTCATCTACTACCTGAATCGATTCTCTCAGTGACTGAATTAAGTTTGAATGACTCAGGGATCTCAGTCGACCTCCTGAGTAATGAGCCTAGATAGCCATAACCTGGATGAGAGTTTAAAGAAGCCATTCTCAGCCATCACATCTGAAATTACTCAGCGTGTGTGTGTGAGAGAGAAAGAGAGAGCTGGAGCTTGTTGGGTCATACTGAAGTACTGGAGTTCCTGCTTGACTGGTTTGGAAAACTGTGTGAGTAAGAGCGCGTTTGGTGTGTCAGGTTCAATACTTGTGGCTGGTCACCTGTCTTCTTGTTACACCACAAAGTTACAGCTGATAATAACACAAACAGGCGCTTACTCCACCCGCTCGTGTGAGGGCTCGTTAACTAACTTTATGGCTTCTGCGGTTTTATCCGGTGATAATAAGGTGTTATAACTAACACTAAACTGACATCGTGACTGAGTTTCTTATACAAGGGACTTAACTAATTATTCAAGATCAGATGGAAACAAACATAATATTCAGAAATGATATGCAAAAATAAATTTTGCATTAAATACAATATGCTTTTGAACTTAATGTCAAAACAGCCACAGGCCACAGACATGAGGCCACCATGGTCTCTCCATGTTGATGTTGCTTTATACAAAATTTCTATGAAACATTAAACACTTTACTTCACATTACAGTACTATGTCTCTGTTATGAATAAATACATTTGTCAAATTTGATATATTTAAAAAGAAAAAAACTTCCAAAGTCCAAGAATCAGTCTTTCAGCATTGCCAAGCAACACACAGTAGTGGCACTTGGGTTACTGTATGAATTAGTTGTTTCTGGATGAATTGGCTGAGTGAATGTGTCAATTCCTTTTAAAAGATGCACAAAAACAGTCACTTGCTTCCATAATTTAATCTCCAAAAAAATTCCTACTGCTAATGCACAGACTCACACTTTGACAACGGACAAACTGTGATTAGACAACAGTATCTGAGCATCACTCACATTTTTTTCTCATTAACACACACACACAAAACCAAACAATATACCAACATAAACACATCAACAGCAATTCTAATATGGTTCATGGTTAAAAAGGGAAGTGTTTGCATCCAGTTTTTTAGATCTAAAAAATAGTGCAAATTAAAGTGAGTTATATTTCTTAGAGTTCATTCATTTAATGATACTCTCATTCAGACTTAAAATAAAGTTAAAAAGCTTTTTTTTCAGGCAAAAAAACTGCTTTTCTAAAAAGTGAAGTACTCAGAAGAGTGCTGCCATAAACAATGTGGTAATAACTGTGTTTATGGCAGTTGCACTCTAATAGACGGGCTGTTATGATGTTTTACTACTGTGGCGACAACAGAGATCTCACACACAAACTTAACATACTGCAGGTAAGTGTGAAATGTAAGTGTTATGGGAATTATTAATATATATACTGCACCATTAACAACACATAAAAGTATTTTATAAGGTGGGAGGAAATATTTCAGAAACAATGTAGTAAAGTTAGAACAAGATGTTTACCCCTATTGTTTGTGGCTCTGCTTCTACTCCTGGAGCGGCTGCGCTGTCTCTGTAGCCTCGTTCGACCCAGGAGTCTGTAGTAATATCCTGGTCTCCCAGAACCTTTCCGTGTAACACCTGACATAGCTCTTAGCACGCTCCTGACACACACACACGCCTCACATACACACGCTCAGTCAACAAAACTTTAAAGATCCCTTCTGTGCATAAACTCCACAGTTGTGCAGTGACATCCAAAGTATCAGAGGAAATCCATTCCAGCACTCAAGTCTGGGAAAAGTCCAACTGTAGGAGGGAAAGTTTGATTTCTCTCTCTCTCTCTCTCTCTCTCTCTCTCTCTCTCTTTTTTTCTCTCTCTCTGTTGCTTGATTTCTCACTGAGAGGGGAATGCCTCAAAAGGCTCTTCAGTGCCACACGCTCTCTGTCTCTCTCTGTCTAACACACACTCTGTCTCTAAGTAGTGGGAAGGCAGAGGTATGCCATTGAAGACAGAGAGAGAGAGCCAGAAGACAAAGTTTGTATGAAGAGTTTGTGTGAAAACCAGGGCTGGATCAGGAGGTGGTGGAACATAGGGTGAATCAGATGTCAAGAACCTGACAAGAGCATTTCTCAGTAACGTTTAAGTTTTATTAAAAAAAAAAAAAGAAAAAAAAAAATTATAAATACAAATATGAAATAATATTGCATAAAGGAACTAGCATACTTTAGTACCACAAATTTTATTTTGCATTGTGACATCAAATTCTCTTTAGCGTAATGCATTTTACTTTTGAGCTTGTGTAATTTCAGTCATTTTTCAGTATCATTCTTGATACTGTAATACAATTATTGTTTATTTAAATCATCAAATTTAAAGCAGTACAATAAATACTACCATGAAATATAGAGGTCTGTTTTAAAAAGAAATAATTTCTGCTTACCAAGGCTGCACTTATTTGATCAAAAATACAGTAGATTTTAAAATATTATTACATTTAAAATAACTGCAACTGAAATATAATTTATACCTGTGTTGGCAGTGCTGAATTTTCATCATTACTTCAGTCTTCTGTGTCACATGATCCATCGGAAAAAAAATTGTAATATGCTGATTTGCTGCTCAAGAAACATTTATTAAGCAGCTTATCAATACATGATACATTTAAACTTCATAAAATTATACATTTTGTTTGGCAATGAGAAATGTTTGTAAGGTTTTATACATTTCACCTGTATAGGTGTATTTATGTCAGATTCAAAAATAAAAGGAGAAGTTTATCAGACTTCTGTTTTAAAACATTTCCCTCTCTCTTTTCTTTTTGGACCAATTCTATTTCCCTACAAATTTGAATTTAAATCCAAATTAGATGACACAAGTCACATTACTATGACAAGCTTAAAGGTGAACATAAAGCCTGCCATTATAATTCCTATTCATCTCAATGGCACCATGCCTACAAAAGCATGCGATCTAAAATCTCTTCATTTATGAGTTATGATGGCACAGGCAGCAGACAGGCAGTGAAAATATACTGAAATGTCATGCTTTTAAGAGCCCTAAAACTCCCACTGGTAAAACGGCTACTATTAGAGTACACTCAAAAAAATTATTTTTTGATGCCTTTCACTTTATTTAAACAATTTATTTTGATTCAACAACATTGTATCAGGTTTCTGTTTCAAATGTGATTGCTTCATGTTAAGTTGACTTGAAACAATTACTCTTCGACTTAACTTGATGTTTTCATATTGAAATAGCATGTTTCAATCAAGTAACCCAACCAGGACTCAATCAAACAGGATTTTCACTTCCCATTATGCTTTGCAAAGGGGCTGAACTGGGAGAGTAAATGTTGAAATAAAGTGTAATTTTAAGCATTTTTTAGCAAGATGAGAAAATTGAGAGACTTCTTAATGATTACTGTTCTATTATGTTGGTATTTAAAAGTTTCTGTTATGTTAGTGGTTTAGGGTTACCATTGTGGTGAAGTCTTGAGCTTGTGCTTGGGTTGAGGACCTGCTAATAAAAATCCAAATCACTTTAATAATAAAGCAATCACTATGGTAGTGCTCTGGATGAAACCAGTATCGATTCTGGATTGCCAACACCGGACATGATGTGTAAAGAAAAGTTATATTTAGTTTGTTACACCACATGACTAAACAGGAAGCATTAATTGTAGGATTATTTGAATGTCAATTTAAATGAAATTCATTTATTTAAGTTAAACTAAAACCACTCATTCAAATTAAAGGAACACCATTGATTCTAGTTAGTTGTACATGGATGGTTCTATTTCGTTTTACATGCTTCATTCACGTGGAACCACTGTCCATGATTGAATCATGTTCAGCCAAAGAGCTATTTTTTTGAGTGTAGTTGCTTGGGGAGAAAAAAATATTCCATCTAGTATATTTTTCAGCTAGATAGTAAAGCTACAGTTTGGCATCTACCGGCAGGGGCTAACAGGGCCATGGTATTCAGCCAAACCCTGAACCCTTGAGTGATACTAGAGGTACAAAAAGGGCACTTTACCTCTAAATAAAACGCACAATTAACCTTTGCATCGTTCAACAGATTTTTGAGATGAGCCATTTGAACCATATTGAATTCATTTAACACACACAAATAACATCAAAGGTCACTCAAACATATGGAGAACATTTGTTGGCTAAAAAAAAATCCAGAATTTTCTAAAACCGCAACTGCCTTGCAACCACAATGAACTATCCAGTTCAATCCCTCAACTGAGGAATTTTGAAAAACCAGTCCAGGTGCAAAGCGAAAGCAAACGTGTCTGTGAGATAAAAGGCTTGGCTAGAGGCTGGAGGTTTGAAACCTGTCCAGATGATATCCTGGACTTGTGCCAATAACTGTGTGTTGTCTTCTAACAAAAATGGACAGCAAGTTCTACTACAAGCTGGCATGGACTGAATGGATTCCATTATACAGTTTGTGTCAAAGATCAATGCAGGACCGACACAATTAAAACACTGCAGTCCCAATCAAGGCTCTATTCCAGTCTTAAAGAAAGTCCAGTCCAGGTTTTAGATGTGAATTCTCATAAGGGGCCCAGACTAGCTTCTCCAGACATGGTTCTCATCAGCCAATCAGGAGCCAGAACTGAGGGTGTGGGTCAAGCAGCTGGAATACAGCAGAACAGATGGACACAAAGACACATGCACACTCATTTGCAAATGATTTACTAGCAAGAATTAGAGATTATGACTAAAAAATTGTGAAATTAAACAAGTTCTTGAGAGGTTACATACGGAGTGACGTAACAGTAGGCGTGTACAGGAGGTGGTTCATCAAAAATTAAAATTCTGTCATCATGTACTCACCCTAAAACATGAACCCAAACCTGTATAGTTAGGTTTTTAAAGACAAGAGGGTGAATTTTCATTTTTAGGTGAACTATCCCTTTAACATCTCTAGGGAAAGACAATATCAGGGTCTCAGTCTCTGCAAATACAATGCAACACACGTTGCACCACCTGTTGGGGCGTCTGTGCGAGTATCAAGCCTATTTCAGGGGATCTGGATACACAGAAATTCAACTCTATTCAATTTGCCTATTGTTGTCCATTCAATCTCCCTGCTTTCAAATGATTCCCTACCCAACCCCCCTTCAGTTTGACTGCTGTAACTCCCCAGGTGACAACAAGCCCAAGCCATACAGCAGTCAAACTGAGAATCACACTAAATTACTTCAATTCAGCGCTTGTTAAGCCCGAGCATCAGGATTATGGCCGGATATTCCCCCCTTGTGTCCCTGTAGACGTATTGAAAATATGTAGCACTCTCACAACACCACACATAGGTCCACTGTTCTTTGCTTGAACAGTGAACACAAGCTGTTTGTTTGAGGTCACACTTGGGGGCAAACTCAGAATCGAGGTCATTTCCTGTTCTCATGACTTTGCTAGACTTGGACACTTGGGACTCTTGGGATTTCGTTCACCACAGTTTAAGATTGTGTACATGAGCATGAGTGTGAGAGAAAAATGATGGACACTGAAGTACTTTCTAAAGGATTTTATCTCTTGCATGCTCAATCTTGCCCTTCCAGATGCCATAATAGGAACAACAAACACACACACACACACACACAGAGATAAGTACAACATGTCTAGAATGCGCTTTCATCTTACAGACTCTTGGAGAACTTTCTTAAAGGGACAGTTTGGCCAAAAAGGAAAATTATGTGATTATTAACAATTCTTTTATTTTGTTAGTGAAAGTAGGAATTTTTCATGCAGGTTTTCACAGAGCAACAGGTCGTTGTGACCACATGTTAAGTTAAAAAAAAAAAAAAAAAAAAAAAAAAAAAAAAGGACAAAAAACACCTCAAAATAGTTGATACAAATGATAAATTAACATTTATAATGTATCAAAAGATTTCTATTTTAAATAAATGCTGTTCTTTTAAACTTTGTACATATCAAACAACCCTAAAAATGCATCATGGTTTCTACAAATATATCCAGCAGCATAACTGCTTTTAACACTTCTAATAAGAAAATCCTGAGCACCAAATCAGCATATTTTAATGATTTCTGTCTTACAGAATCATTAAAACAACAACAAAAAAATCTTACTCACCCCAAATCTTAACTGCTCAATGGAGCTGAAGATTATCAGTGAATAATTACTTAAATGTCAGTTGTTGTTGTTATTATTATTAGTGAGTTTACATTATTACTAGTGAGTCATTATTATTAGTGATTTTATATTTTTTGCGATGATTTACTCCTTTAAAAAAAAGAGACATTGTCTGACTTTATTGGTGTATGTGTGTTCTGTACTATACAGGACTCAACACACTTTTGATCATATTTCTTTTCACTCAAGGTCAATGGCATTCTTTTCTTTTCTTTTTTAAGTGCCTTTATTATCCTTGTGTGCGTGTTTGAGGGAGGGGATTTTGTTCAGAAAAGTAAGCAAAGTTTTTGAGTAGTTTGATTAGTGACTGACCTTGTATGTGAAGAGTATCAAAAGATCTACCTCACCATAGAAAAAGAAAAGACAAGCAGAATGAGAGCAGACAGAGAGAAGACAAATCTGTGCTGAAAAAGATTTGCCATTTATCTTTCTATTGACAGTCTGTTTCAGCCACACACTCTAACAAAAGCTGCAGAAGGAACAAAAGGGCATAACATCACCAAAAGACCCAAAGTAGGACATATTGGGATAAAGAAGAAAAAAGAACAGATAAAAACTTCAAACTTTAGAGTGACCATTTTAAGTGGCTCAATTTAACCGATTTTACACAATACTTCTTCAGTGTTCATATTCACTCTTTTCAATGTTTAAATAATGTTGAACAAATAGACTAAACACACAAAAAAAAATCACTTTGTTGATCTGTACTAAAGGGATAGCACACTCAAAATTGAAATTTCTCAAAATATAGCAGAAAGAAAGTTGAGGATGAGTTAAGTATGATAATTTTCATTTTTGGATGAGCTATCCCTTTAACTTGTTGCCGTAAAAGCAGTGCTTGTACTGATGTACAGGCTGTTTGGCATTTTTTTATATTGTGGCTATAGTAGTACACGTTCCTTCACATGTAGGTGCAGATATGACTGTTGAGAAATCACAGCTGCGCACACAAACACACAGCGAGAGACGTGAGGAACAGAGACAGGCGGAGATGTGAGATGGTGGAGAACACATGAAAGACGCAAAATGAGAAGAGGGGAAGCTCAAAGAGAGAAACAAGGGGGCAATGAGAGGGTGAGAGGTTGAAAGAGTGGGGAGTGCTATAAGAGCATTCCTCTGCTCTCCCCAGTCCATAATGAAAAACAGCACACACACTCTACTGACAACTTCAAGAGCTCTTGTTTAACTAACACACACTGTAAATAGCCTGAAACTGTGGGCTTCCACACACCATGTTATTTAACTGCTGCACAGGAAAGAACAAAGGTAGAAAAAGGGGTGGTGGAGAGGTATGGATAACATATAACTCATGTGGTCTTCAAAGAGCGTGAAAGAAAGAGAATTGGGAAAATGAGGTGAAAGAAGATGGATGTATGTGTCTACTTACACTGACTCCTAATGGCTTCCTGTGTGTGCTGCAGTTTGTGGCGGTACTTTCCAGAGAAAGACCAGCTTATACCAGCATGAAGGTTCATGCTAGTCCAAACTGGTGGTGATGGTTGTAACTCACTACCAGAATTACTAACTAATCCTCAAACATTTCTGCTGACATTAGATCTAAAGCAAAACATGATTCATTAGCCTTTCAGATAGTGAGGATGCCCTCACAAGTATAATCATTCCTTTGTGTACTAAATAGACAGGCATTTGTGTGTTCTTGTCTTAATTTTTATCTTAAATCACTGGAGAAAATTTTGGCAAATTCTGCACTGTGCACACAGTGCCATCTTCTGGAGACAAAAAACTGTTTGATTAAGCCAAGGAACGCACGCAAAGCAGATATGCACACTCAGAAACACACCTGCACATCATTGTATTGCCCTAAACCCAACTCTTTCTGTTTATTGTTAGGCTTATGTTATTATGAAAAACGGAACAAGACATTATAGGTTCAAATATGTAAAGATGTAGCTCATGCACCCATATATAGAAACTTATATATATATATATATATATATATATATATATATTAATGCTGTTCTTTTGAACTCTCTGTTTATCAAAGAATCCTGAAAAACATGTAGGCCTACTGTATTATGGTTTCCACAAAAAGCAGCATAACTGTTTTCAACATTGATAATAATAAGGAATCAATAATAGTCATCTGAATGATCCCTGAAGGAGTAATGGCTGCTGAAAATTCAGCTTTGCATAACAGGAATAAAGTACATTTTAGAAATTAATTCAAACAGAAAACAGGTAAATTAATAATATTTCACAACGTTACAGTTTTATTGCATTTTTGATCAAATAAATTCAGCCTTGGTGAACATAAGACTTAAGAGATTTTCAAAAAATTCTTTCAAAAACATAAAAAAAAAAAAAAAAAAAAATATCTTACTGATCCCAAACTTACGAACGGTAGAGTAAAAATACATTACAGAAACCGCTCATCTCAAGAGCGTATCATCAGATCCCAATACCTAAACTTTTAAAAATCTGCCATTGACAACTAAAAAAAAGCCAATTTCTCTAAAAAGAAAATAAGGTGAAATGCCTCTCTAGAACAAATTTACTTGCAATACAAGCACCTATCTGAAGGTTCTTTTATACCACTAGAGGGCACTATGAAAAATGTGCGCATCTGTCTGTGTGTGCCAAGGACTCAAGAGTTTGGTTAGTATGGTTCCAGGGGGACATGGCCAGCTGAGCAACTGCCATTGAGATGAATGGGAATGTTAATGGATAGCTTTGTCCAGATATTATAAATGTGTGTTCACATGGAGCATAATATTGTGGTCTGTTGAACGAAAAACAAAGGTACCAGCAAGTATCTCCTCTTTCTGAGTCGTTACCTAGTTACAGTGGTAAACAGCTGCCAATAGCACGACAGTGATACTCACACTGATGTGGCAAGCACTACAGTTCAAAACCATGAAGAGAGAACCGTGGAGGCAGAACAACTCAACTCAAACTTTAAATCTTATGGTGCTCTCTTAAGGTTGGAATTTAAAAAAAAACATTACAAGACATTACTGGTTCCACTCTGGTAGTAGTTTTGTATTTTTATTTATTTACTTTTTACAACACACTTGCATGTATATGTATAAATATACATGCCTGGTATGTTTCTCTGAGGTTCTAGTACACAGGTGACCCTTTCACACTCTCGAATGCCTGTCTGTTATAATCAGATATAGTGAATAATTTATCAGTGTAAAAATCATCTTCATCTCTGCTCTTGACCTTTATATAAAGCTTAAATCCACCCTTCCTTTCTCAGGCTTTTATTTTTAGACCTGTGCCATTAATCAGTTCACACTCATCCCGGTTCCTCCTGCATCATATGATGCTGTATATCTCTCACAAAGAAAGTCCAAACTTGACACATGATCAGCACAATCCTGACAAGTCAAAACCTGACTCAATAATAAAAAAAGACTTTGGAAAGGGAAGGTAAATGGTTTAAACCCCTGTTGTTTCTTAGACATGCTTCAAATAGCTTGCTTAAAGGGAGTGCATATGGCCTTTAACCAAGTAATAAAAAAAAGATTTTAAAAGTCACTTTTAATATATGTTGGCATAATTTATGACATCAATTATTAGTCAAAAATTCATCATATGGACAGAAGTATTTTAAAAAAGGGTTGCTAAATTTGGACAATTTTGTGATGAGCTCTGAGCTCCTACTTATTAAGAATACTGAAAGCATACATGGGATCTGCAACAGATTCATGTGCTTCCTTGCTTGATAATCCTGTCTATTTCTTTGCTGTTGTTGTCTCTCTGTCAAGCAGGAAACAAATCTGTTTATCAATCCCCATTACCTAAGGAAAAGATGAACATGTGTATATGCAGCATGTGTGTATCAGAACTTACAAACAGAGAGAATAACCTGTAGCATGATGTAATCATTTGTTAGTATATGTGTGTGTTTCTATAAAAAAGAAAGAATGACAATAAACCCCAAATCCACTGACATACTCACAGTAGCAGCTGACCCAGTTTTCCCTGCACAGTCTCCCCAAAGATTCTGCAATGTTTTGAGGAGGCATTAACAGCCTTTTTAGGTGCCCAAATCCTAAGCACTTCAACACTCTTGCAGAAACAGCTTCACGTTATACCAATAACAACTGTGCTCTTATTTATTCTTGTTGGACTGACCATTATTATTCTTTCTGGAATGATGCACTTCACATTAAAAACTTGCATACAATTGATTTCATAAATTCATATTTATAAAATGTCACTTTTGTGGAAAGCCTACAGTGGTCATGGAAGTACTACTGTATATGTGTGCAATATTCAAAGAGTTATGAAAGGTAAAAAAATCTATTAAATAACTAAGCGAGAAAGAAGTTGCAAACACATTTCATCTTCAACTAAACACACTGAGCTGCAGTCTACCTTTATGAAATGTGCACATGCACTATTCAAAAACCTTCACTCTTGTCAGTATCTTTGTAATTTTAATTACTTATCATCTACCCGGAGCAAAATCAGTCGTTCTTTTATCTTAGTTTTTTTCATCTGCCTGTCTTTTCTTTATGCAAATGAGATAGAGCTTTGATAATCTGAGTCATGTATCAATATCTCTGACAGATTGTTATGCAATGCTCTGCAATACGGCAACAATCCTGTACATGTGCTCACAGACACATGCGCTCACGTGCACCTGCACACGCTCATACAAACATGTCAGAGGCAAAAAGACACATTGCATCACCCACACAGATCCTTGAGTACATTAAATTATTGTCATTACAGAAAAAGAGAAAAAAGTAACATGTTGCAAAGGTGTTGAGTTTTATATCCTTGGTAAAAGGCACAGAATAAAATAAACTTTATTGTGGGCTGTACTTAAGTACAGTGCTGCCGCATTGTTTCTAACATCATGTAATATTAAATTTACAGAGACATGTTTAGGACTTTTTCCATTAGATATGTCTGTCTGCAAATTTCAAAAGCCAGTAAAATAATTTAAACTTGAAAATTACATTTGATCTAAAAGGAACAGGTTGCACTACACTTGAAACAGTTGTGTTGAAACTGAAATGATGGTCTGTAAACTGTGCACAATAACAGACTGAATGAATAGAAGCACTGAGTCACTCATGACCAGAATTGTCACATGCTGGAGTCACTGATGCAGCGCAGGCAGAAAGAGCGATCTGGTCACATGGATGAAGGCAACAAGATCTCTGATGTCATTGTTAAAAGTATTCACAAACAAGCATAGAAACAGTCAGATACTGAGAAAATAAGTTACTCGTACTTTCTGAAAAATAAGCACATATGATCTTTGCTTTTTGGCACTCTGTACACAAATCTTAATCAAGTAATTCAGCTTTGGGTAAGTTTCATATTTTAACTCTAAATTAGAGAAAGAGATCTCAACCATGTTTGTTTATCATAGACAGAATCTTGGATAAATATTCATATATAGTCTCACTCCAGTGATACATCACAGGAAATTTCAAAGTCTTGCAAATTATTTAAAGCAAAAAGCAAAAGTTCTACCACATATAAATATTTCACCTTGATGTATTTTCAGGGGGAGGAAGTTAAGAAGACCTCAAACAGCTTGATAGAAGCCTGAAATGACACTCAAAAAAGACACACATGCGCAGCTGGATCAAGGCTTAATGCTAAATTTCTATTACAATACTGATCACTCGGATTAACCTGCACCATCACAAAACAAATTTATAATACCAACTTTACAACTACATCACATTTCCACTCCAGTTTGTTTTTTATGTAATATAAACATTTAAATAGTAGCTGTCATAAAAACTTGACAAATTTAATTAAACATAAATTTAACATTGCATATATTGTATATATACATATATACAGTCATGCCCAAAAATATCGGCACCCTTGGTAAATATGATCAAAGAAGGCTGTGAAAATTAATCTGCATTGTTAATCCTTTTGATCTTTTATTTAAAAAATTGACAAAAATCTAACCTTTCATTGGATAATAAGAGTTTAAAATGGGGGGAAATATCATTATGAAATAAATGTTTTTCTCAAATACATGTTGGACACAATTATTGGCACCCCTAGAAATTCTTATGAGTAAAATATCTCTGAAGTATATTCCCATTCATATTTACAATTTTGAGCACTCCAGGGTGATTATGAACATGAAATTATCCAGCCATGGCTTCCTATTTCACAAAAATATAAATAGGAGGGAAAACAAAGCCCAAATTGCCTTAATCATCAATCACAATGAGAAAAAACAAATAATACATTTCTGATGTGCAGCAAAAGATAATTGAGCTTCACAAATTAGTTGAATGGCTTTAAGAAAAGAGCTAGAGCAGTGAAAATTCCCATTTCCAACATCAGGGTAATAATTAAGAATTTCCAATCAACAGAAAATGTTATGAATCTGCCTGGAAGAGGACGTGTGTCTATATCATCCTAATGCACGGTGAGAAGGAGAGTTTGAGTGGCTAAAGACTCTCCAAGGACCACAGCTGGAGAATTGCAGAAAATAGTGGAGTCTCGGGGTCAGAAAACCTTAAAAAAAAAAATTGCATATTCAGTTATCAGACACGACTGGAACTTCAAATGGGACTGGCTTCTACGGTCAGATGAAACTAAAAAATGAGCTTTTTAGCAGCAAACACTCAAGATGGGTTTGGTGAACACAGGGATAAAAAGTACCCCATGTGTACAATGAAATATACTATCTCTCTCTCTCTCTATATATATACACACATACACACTTTTATATGCTTAAATTAATATAAATTAAAAACTTACATTAAATGATAAATGACTATGCAACCCATGATCATAATAATGCCATTAAAGGGGGTAACATCCTCTATACTGACTGCCTAGCTAATCATACATGCTCTCTACGTTTCGGAATCTCACTAGAAATGGCCAAGCACCCTGTGAAATCCGCTTCATGAGGCCAATACCGGCTGACTGGAACATACCCTTTGTTTTACTATAGTAACATGCTTTTTCCTCAGCCTATTGTTACTGTCACAGCTCATAGCATACCGCATGCCTCTATGTGAATGCCCGTTTGGGTGTTTGTATGTCTACGATGAAGGAAGTCTGAGGGCACCAGTGGAAATGATGCACATTCTTTAGTTTTCCTGTTGTGACCTCGCACAGTTTTTTTGTGTATGTGTGTGTATGCAGTAAAATGTAAAATATGTCAGCATACATGTGTCAGAGCTTGTCCCTGGTGCTTGTAGTAGTACCTATGTTTGCGACAATAATGTGTGTGTGTGTGTGTGTGTGTCTGGTGAGAACACGTATGTTTTCCTAAATAAACTTAAGCTACTGTACTTGATTTTTTTTTTTTTTAGCTACAAACACTCCTTGAGGAACGGCAGACTAAATTCACAGTCTGCACTCTGAGTCAGAAACATGTGTTGAAGGCTATATGTTTTTGTGGAGGAGAATGAACCAAGCATGAATGTCTTTTCCTGTTTTGTTCAAGGACAAACACACTGGGCATTGTGTGTGTGTGGATGCCCAGGTCAAAGTGTCAAGCACATGTCACTCACAGCATGACACACCACAGCAGCGATCAGAGCTTCCTCTGCCTCCCTCACACGCTGCTACCATGACAATGACAAACAATCTGCACTTCAGCTGCTGGGGAAAGTTTGTAAAAAGTCCCTCGGTTTTTGGCCCAAATTGGGGTTCATCAACCACAAACAAAAAAAACACAGTTTTGGATAGAAATTTGTTTAGAGCGCATCATAAAGCATGTGATTTGTTAAATACAAACAGATACGCCTGTCATCATCAGCGTCTGTGTGCGTGCATGTGAGACTAACTATAGGCTCTGTGTTAGTGGCAGTTCATTAACAGATTCCGTTTGACAAATCATGAAAGGATCAGATCACCAACTGATTGTTTGTAACAAGGAGAGAACAATGAGCATCCTGTTTTATACACACACCCTACCTTTTCCAGCCACATCTTAAATAAGTAGTTCAAGAAGTGATTTTGAAGAATGACAAATTCCACGTTCTCTTCATTGACCAACGTTAACAATGTAAGTCTAAACACACTACAAAAATGTAAACACATATTACAGCTTGTAAACTACTAAAACTACGGCCCCATTTACACCTAGGATTAACATGCACTTCAGATCCGGATAGTATCTTGATATTTTTAAGCGGATTGCTTTTACACCTTCCGTTAGGTTGCGTTAGTCAACCAGCAAATTTAAAAAAATAAAAGTGATCTCCTACTCAAAATGCTTTATTTCAGAGAAAAACATGTATATTACATCTCAAAAACATTTCCACAGTAAAGGATGCTAACAAGGAATTAAGATGAGAAAATAAAGTTTAAGAGTCCTTGAAAAATACACTGGGAGAGGGATGTGGGGGAGGATTTGGGGAGTGAAATGAGATATTCGAAATGTCATCTAGTAAAATCATTAATGGACACTGTTCATTAAATGGAGTGACCACATCACAAAACAGCATGCAGTATCTGTTCTCACATTAGGAAAACAGAATACAAAGAAAAGCTAAGTACTGCAACAAAAAGTACAGATTAAAGTTGTTGCAATAAAGACTAAAGTTCTTCTAATGGCAATGCTATATATTTTGAATGCAATGTACACTACCAATAAAAAATTCTGGGGTCAGTAAGATCTTTTTTGAAAGATTGTGTTCACCAAGGCTACATTGATTTGATCAAAAATGCAGTGAAAACTATAATACTGTAAAATCAATTTTCATATGTATTATTCCTGTGATGGGAAAACTGAATTTTCAGCAGCCATTACTCCAGTCTTCAGTGTCACATGATCCTTCAGAAATAACTCTAATATGCTGACTCAAGAAACATTTCATATTATCAATATTGATTCCTTGACGAATAGAAAGTTCAAAAGAACAGCATTTATTTGAAATAGCATTCATTTGTAAAAACCACAAAAGTTGTTTCTTTCACTTTTGATTAATTGAATGCAGTCTTGCTGAAGTATTCATTTCTTTTACTGACCCCAAACTTTTGAACGGTAGTATCAGTCACTTTGGATAAAAGTAAAAATGTAATGCAGTCACCAGAAACACATATTAATACTAGGTGTAAAGGGGGTCTAAGTGGAGCAGGATACGTGACCAATCAAAGGCTTCAGAGCCACAGTAAAGTTTCAGGAGAGGTGACTGACAGAAGCGCTGCTGGAAACAGACGCGTGGAGAAGGGGATGAGAGTTTTGCCGGCAGGAGGAGAAAGAGTGTGTGACAGGAGAGAAATGAAGGCAGTTAACATTCCACAGGTAAAGTCCCCTACTGAATAAACCCAGAGATTCTGTACTGTCATAACTCTCACATGAGGAAAAAACTCACAAAGTGCTCAAGACGGGTGTTTTGCAAGTGAAATGAGACTGTCTTATCTAGTCTCTCTTTCTGAGGATCTAGTTATTAATTTTCATTCATACCTTCCCCTATTCAGACCGTGATTGACCGTACATATTGTCACAGCTGTGACGGTATTGCATTATGCCACAGAGATTGTTGTTCTTTCTCCCTGGCTTCCTGTCGGTCTCTTTTGTCTTATTCTGGTACGACAGGCAAAGATTAGGGATCAGCTGTTAGACAACAGTAAGGGCACAGAAACTAGTTGAAGACATCTAGTCATGCAAAGAAAAGGAGCATTGCAGTGCGATTCATTTTTGCGGCATGGCTGCTACCAATCACTCTAGCAATCCCAAACAGCCCGGTTCCAGGGAACGGACGGTGTGGGGCCTCTAGTGCAGTGACCCCTGGTAATCCCTGTGCTCTCCAGGCCCACTTCCTTCCCTTCAGCTGCAGCCTCACTCCCTGCCCTGTCTCAGGCTATTAATAGAGCAACAATGATCTGTGAATACAGTCCTGCATGGAGTGCCTTGCAATGGTCGACAAACTGGTTTGCATTTTAGGTGCATTCGTAGGAACATGTTGAAAGCATGTCACTCAAGTTTGACAGATTTGCATGTGAACATTCTGGTATACAGGGAAGCTATGGTAATATTGATTAATGGTCAACATTAAAATGCTGTACTATTTGGTAAAATAATAATAATAATAATAATAACAATAAATTAACAAAAGTCTAAAAATCAACCTTTTTAAATGCTATAAGCGAATAAGCATCAAAACATTACAAAGTGCAGTATGAAAAATTGATATTAATTTTAAAATCTGCCAAAGATTACATTTAACAATGTTAGTAAAATTTTGTGTTTAAGATTAATTTTAAGTGAGTGTTAAAAGATAATCTAAATGTAAAAATAGGAGAAATTAACGAACTATATATCCAACGTAGATCGATATGAATAAATATTTAAAAATTTGAATATCTAAGCCTAATGTTACATATGTTGAGCATTCTATTAGTGTGATTATTTAAAATACATAACAGGATACGTAAAACAAATATCAGGCCCTGATATAAAATAAAATGAACAAACTTTATATCAGATTTCTATCATTAGCTGTCTTTCAAATACACTTTTCAAATTTAAAAATTTACTTATCGGCCAAAACTCTCTGAATCATCTATTCTCAGCAAATAATCATATTTGCAATTAATTCCAAACTCAATTTTTTATAAATTAATAAACTGACCTCATTGATTATAAATTATACTTCATGTATTTGATACAGGATCTCCATTTCTGAACTGCTCTCTGCTGGTGCTAGTGGACACAGACCTTCTACACTAGACAGAGACAAGTTTAGAAAAAAATCAGTTATAGTTTTGGATAAACTCTTTATCAGATACAAAACTTTCAAAATGAGAATTTCTGCCGCTATCAGATTTCCAATTATAATGAGAATGATAACTTTTACAGTAACAAAACAACAGAATGATACCCCAGAATGGTAAAGCACTTGCTCTAGTTTCTGGTAAGTTTTCACCTGTCCACATATACATATACATACACACGCACACACACACTCACACTGTCAGTGATCCACAAACAGCGGCGGGAGAATGAAAAGTAATCCTTACCTCAATCAATTCAACAGTGCAGCAACACCTCACACCATCACTTCATCAGACCATGGAGAGTCAACAGTTACATGTCCCACTGTCCAGTAACAGTCCAGCTACATCCAAACTCTCTCTCTTTCCTGTTTCTTCATTCACACACTCTCTTTCTAGCGGGAATAGCAGCTTTGTGTGTGAGTGAGAGTGAGTGTATGCTAGCACTAGACTCCGGCAGGGGCATTCACTGCAAACAGAGTTCAGACCCTCCCCTTTACACAAGATCTAAGCCATGCGAGCAAAGAGAGAGAGAGAGAGAGAGGGAGCAAGAGAGAGAGAATGTGTAGGTATGTTATGAGAGAGCAAGAGGAAAAGGATTGTCTTTCCTTCATGGAGAACAATAATAGAAGCCCAACTATTATACACACAAACAGGACATGCAGACATATCCAGAAAAAAACTTTCATCATTAGGTGTGACTATGTAAATTTATGTCTGTTTAAAAGGAAGAAAAGCACTCGTATTCCCCTTTCCCTTCTAGCACTATAGACAACACACACACATATGCACACGCGGCTGCGTAAGGGAATGCCGTTATTCATTGACGCCCTCAGGGTAGAGGGAGGGTGGGGTCAAGAGCAGGGAAAGCAAAATTCCAGACGGATACTGGACCAATCAGACGTCAGGCTGTGGTCGAGAAGGCAAGGATTGGGTTCTACTAGCCGAGAAACAGCAGCAGCACTACACAAAGAACAGAACAGAAGCCAATCTCTCATTAAAAAATTATTACACACTCCTACAGCTTAGAAGAAACCAATGTGTGGAGGACTCTACACAGCAGTAAGTTGAAGCAGGGATGTCACTAGAGATTCATGGACAGGGGAGCTAAGCTTCTTTTAGTGGGGTCTGCCCCAAAAAACTTTTTAAAGCCCCCCAAATTGTTTTTTTCTATTATGTATTTTTAATCTAACAACGGGTGAAAAATCTATCAAAATAAGGTCTTTTTTGGTCAAGGTTGGCTAAAAAAAGTCTACCCGTCTTATATTATGTTTTGAACGCTGATCTAATATGACTGACTTAAATTCTATGCAAATAAATAAATTAAAGTCCACTCTGGTTCCGTTTGGATTTTAGTTTGAGAGAGTGAGAAATCAAGAGCAAGAGAAGACATGCAGGTCCTATTATACCATTAGAATTTTTTTGTTTTGTTTTGTTTTACCCTTTTGTAGGGTCTTGTTATTTATATAGCAGACAGGACTGCAGAGTCCAGTCATAAAAATGGTATTTTCAGCACAACATGCAATGTCACAGAAGTTGGAAATTTTGCATAAAGAAATCGAAAGCAGCGCTGTACACTTAATCAAATGCGATATGGACCAGTGTCTGTGAATATTATACTGCAAAAGACTACTATTTAAATATGCATGCATGTTCTGTGGGTCTCTGTGTGAATGAATGGCACAGTTTTGTCTTCTACACATACTCAAGCACGTATGATTCTCATGGTGATTTCTGCCGTCTCACTATATGAGGACGGTCCACATAAACTTCATCTCAAGAGCTGCTCTGAGAGTCACTTCGCCAGCATTTCACCATTTCATTTGATAAAATTATCACACAAAAACTCAAAGGTTTTCACTACAACCCACCAAAATGAAAGTTTGGTTTAAATTTAAGACATATACAGCATTTGTGAAGCAAACTGTATTTAAAGTAATACGAATAATATCACAATTCACTGTAACATTATTTATGAAGTAATATCACACAATTTTATCAATGTTTTAATTAAAACAGTAAACCTCTATAGTACATTTATGCCAAAAATAAAAGGAATTGTTACATTTTTATTTGATTACATTTAAAAAGGTTCATTAAATAGTACAAGTTAAGCATATTATTAATATTAATGATTTAAATAATGATAATGATTAATAATTTAAATTGATTAGACATGCTTTTTTGATTATTAACATTTAATTAAATCATTAAACACAAAGAAAAATAAATAAATCTGATTTCATATGGTCCTTCTTACTTTTGTTTGTTGCTCAAAATTAACCCAATAATTCAGACACATGGAACATCTAAAACAGTATCTTCCAAAATGACTAAATTCAAAATAAATTCAATTATCTAAATAAAATGTATTAGGAGAAAACAGCAACATCCTTGAGTCCAAGTAGATATTGTGAAAAAATGAAAGGTAAGAAACTGAAAAATATAATCAATCACCCACGCCGGTGGTGGTTACGACTATATTATGAAACATGCATAAATATTCTGTTATGTCTTATACAGTACTTCCCCTGTCTCTCATTGACAGGAAGGGACTTTATATAAACGCATTAATATTTACGTATAAAACTCATTCCACAATCACAGCTCTTCATTTTTGAATTACTTCTCTAAATTAGTTTTGTATATTTTGACAAACATACACCTGTTTAATTTACAACTTTGTACCTCAGTTACTGCATTTCTCGAAATATTTTGTTGTCTCTGTACAATGAAAATAAAGAGCTAGTCTTACAAAGAGAAAGGAACAAGACATGAGATAAATTTTACATTCACTTTGACAACTATGTTTCCAACAGCCTCAGAGGACAGTTATTATACATTTCTACAGAGCCACGTCATACGCTCATTCAAGAAGCAAGAAGCTCTGCACTCAAGCAGCTCTGCACTCAGCACTAATAATCATCTCTTTTCACTCTAGCTTTAGTTTTTCATGTTTTGATATTACACGCTGAGTAAACACTATATAAACCTGTAACGATGCCTCTAATGACATCGAGGTAATGGAACCGAAACTAATTAACATATAATGATTGCCAACTGCAGCAGATAGAGTTAACACTAAAGGTGGAAGACCTTTTAAAACAGACCTTTATAAGTATACAGTCACTGCACAATCACTTACTTTGACGGGGTAAAAGCTATTTCTAGATCGAAGTGCCACATTTAGACCAAGTGCTAATTAAGCAGCTTACAGTTCAGAAACACAATTAAAATTGTCAAGATTGTTTATTGCAATCTGCTGAAAATTGCTCTCTCATTTTAGTAATAAAAAGCTATTTTAATATAGCTAAAATCTCACACAAATAGCCAGAATGCAGGTTTTGGAGAAAACGTCCACAGCATTGAGGACAAATTTTAACAGCTGTCACCACAGAGACAAAGCCCTCCCTGTGAATGACCCATGGGAGGTCCGGGATGAGCCTGTGTGAGAAAGGCCAGTGGTCCCCATGAGTGCTTGTTCTGAAAGCTGAAAAATGACAGAGCACCTGAATTCCTGCCTTGAAATGAACAAGTGCAACATTCCAGAGTCTGAAAAGGCCGCCTCATTTTACCACCTGAGAGACAGAAAAAACCCTCCAAGAGGAGGAGGTCTGGCTTAAAACACCCTCAAAATAGATCTAGCATTTTCCAGCAAGGCTTATGATACATGCTTGACACGGTCAAAAAACGTAGTAGCAGAATGGCATTTCCACACTGGATCTATGAGAGGACTTCAGTAGTGAGCTTCTGTAACTCAGCTCTCACCTCAGCTCTGCATTTTCATCAACTAAACAAGAAAGGAAAACAGGCCAGATGAAAGATGGCTTAGACTCTGCGCGTTTGCTGTTACCAAAAGTGATTAGCTTCTCATCTGGGAAGCGCTTAGCAGTCATACATGTTCTTTTCACCAGCATCCAAATCAACGCTTGCTCCTTTCAACAGTGCTTAGACTGCTCAACAAAAGTGTCTTCTCAGGCCTTTTGTTCTCAACATGTACAACGGACTGGAATTTGTAGAGTCCCTCGCAGCGGTGCTATTTCTAAACGCATGCACACAAAGCTACAGAGCTCAACGTGTAAAGCCTTGTTTTAACGGGACTAGCTTTCCTGGAGGAGGTTAGGTAAATTTGGGTTTCATTATATACTTTGTCTTTTTAATCACCTGAATTGAACCCTTTGTTTCTGCACACAACCTCAGAAAAATTAAGAGCACTTTTTTGTACTGTTTTTTGCAAACTCTGGGTTCTTCAGAGAACTTTAATCCCATGTGGATGGGAAAGCCTGTGATCACAGTACCTTTTCTATTATCCTAATTTAACTCAACCTTTGATCATATACTGCAACTAAAGCAAGCATCCAAAAGTTTGGTGCTCATTATTTTTAATGTTTGTGAAAGAAATCTCTCATGCTCACCAAAGCTGTATTGATTTGATAAAGAAAACAGTAATACTGTGAAATATTACTACAATTAAAAAATAAAAATGATATATATATATATATATATATTATTTTTTTATTATTATTGTAGTAATATTTCACCATATTAGTGTTTTCTTTATCAAATCGATATTTTTTTTTCTGCTATGGCGAAGCTGAATTTTCAGCAGCCATTACTTCAGTCTTCAGTGTCTCCTTCAGAAATCACTCTAATATGCTGATTTAGTGCTCAAGTAACTATTATTACCAATATTAAAATAATAGTACCAACAACAATAATAATATTATTTTTTGTGGAAACCATGATACATTTTCAGGATTCTTTGATGAATACAAACAAACAGCAAAGAACAGAAATGAACAGCATTTTTTTAAGCTGCAGTCCATAAGTTTTTCCTCTTTGTCGCCATCTCTGTTTGAAAACCTGGAATTGCAGTTACTTGCGGAATTATCTTGCTTGCGTGGGAGGTCCTCTGGCACGGCTCCAGCGCGGATGAATCTAATGTTTTAAGGAGTATGTGTGGCTGTCAGTCACCGCACCGGTGTGGATGTTTACTGTACTTCGCAATCACAGATTCCAGCCTACGTCTTGGAACATATGACACAAATAAGAATTTTCACCATATATTGCCATCTGAACAAGTCTGCCACGTTTGTTCTGACCAACTGAGGAAAAAAGCATTACAATAAATCGCGCTACCAATGGTGATTAAATCTAACAATCGGTTAGCTCATATCACATCAAACTGTGCAAATTATTATTATTGTTATACTTTATTCTTAAATTATTAATGTTATAAATATCAGCATTGCGTGACTATGAGTATAGTGTGTATTAACAAGTAGATTTAAATTTCTGTACCGTCTAATCATAATAATCTTGTCATGCCATTAGAATTTCATATTGAGAAATTCTTCTAACCCAAAAAGCAAATTATGCTCCACTCGAACTGGTTTTCTTTAAAATACAAATCTTGTGTAATCCCAGACTATCTGTAATCAGAAGCACATTTAAAACTGGAATATAATTTAATTTCATTCACATGTGTTTCATAAACACATAATCCTTTCTGGATTACAATCCGCCAACAAAATGATACATTTAATTATTCTAGCTGCTGTAAGAAAAGGCTAAATGATCTGCCACCTGCAGGATCCTCACATGCGATAGCATACTAGCCGGGACAACTTCTTTATGTTTACAGACGTGACGTAATGACGCAGTGCCATGCTCAAATTTCCCACGAAAACCTTCCCGTACAACTCAAATTAGAAAACATTATTATAAGCTAACCGTTGTGAATCGGGCTAAAGTAAGGCGATAGTTTTGAACACTGGCTGGTTATGTACTTTCACAAATATTGATTTCAGATCATTTTTAACCAAAAAAAGTTACGGACTGCAGCTTTAAAACAGAGATATTTTAAGACATTATAAATGTCTTTACTGCCACTTTTGATTAATTTGATGCGTTCTTGCTGAAGTATTCATTTCTTCAATAATAATAATAAAACTTATTGGCCCTAAACTCTCACCCTCATATTGTTCCAAACCTTTATGACTTCCTTTCTTGTATTCTTGTATGGAACACAAAACAAGACATTTTTATTTTTTTGTCCACATTGTCTTAGTCAATGGAGTCTAAAACAACATTTTTGGATGAACTTTCCTTGTAAGAATATGTGAAACAGCCAGAGTACAACACAGACCAACACATCCTGAGACACATATGGTTATACTGTAAATGCTGCAGCTTGTCATTTTAATGAGTTTCAGGCCATAAAGTTTTGGATTTACTTTAGTTACCACTTTAACAGAGATTTAAGCGAAAGAAAACAATATGAATTCTTTTTTCTTCCCAATATTTTCTTCTCAATGTTACTTTATACAAGGCAGGAAACATCTGACAGCAACATCTCCTATGAACTCTCAGTCTCTCTTTGCCTTCACACACAGAAACACGCTCACGCAGCAGGGCTTCCATCACCAACAAACAAACTGAAACGCTACATAAGTGCTCAGATCAGAGAGTGTCTTCAGAAAACAGACTAGCTCTACAAGCTCTATGCCGAAACCCTCGAGACATATAAAAGCCTGTGACAGACACAATCCTCCATTGTTCTGTAACCAAATTTCTCTGCGACAAACTTGTCTGTTCAAATTCACTTCAATGATATATCACTGCTTCCACCACTCATTCTTAAGTTATTTCAAACTACGAAACTGCGACTCATGCCAACTTTTACAATCTATATTCAACAGAATATAAATGAAGGTCATATCTTCATTCACTTTAAAACTCACAATTCATATAATAACATCAACAGCTATGATACAATATAAAAATACTGACAATATGAGTATACCATGCGACGTATGAAAGGTTTATTACAAAATGTTTCTGTATGAAGGATGCTGTGGAAAAAAAATGTGGAGAGACCAATCTTATTATGGCATACTTTCTTTTGTGCAAGTGGGAGTCTGAGAAGAGTCTATGGATATCAAAACGGCTCAATGTTCCAGAATTCATGACCTATGCCATTGCAGAAGTGCCATATTGATTCTAAAAGCAGAAAATTAAATATAAATGATAAGTAATAAATATAAACATAAACAAGTAGTGCTCAATCTTGTATGTATTCAACTTTTTAAAAAGAGGGAGGAATTTATATAACAACATACAACCCGAACTCTGGAAATGTTGGGTCGTTTTTTTTTTAAATTTGAATAAAATGAAAACTAACTATTTTGAAAATAAAAATAAAAAAACTTGCTAAATTACTATTGAAAAAACCCCTCCATCAAATTATCCATTAAGAATCCAAAATTATCATCCTAAACTGAGATATTTAATATGACTTCTCATTGATTTGAAAAGTGCACCTCTTACTGAATAAATCCTACAATCACCTATTAAAAATGCTTTTTGATTATTTCGGAGCTCCGGCATCAATATTCTACGCAATCTGATCCCGTATTTGAGTTTGTTATTCTCCAGAAATGAAAACTGCTTTGCATAAATGGAAGGTTGCCCAGAAGGAGATTAGATTTGTTTCTGAAGAGGAATGAGATAGCACTGCCACATTCAAGCAGAGAAGTGTTGATTAAACCCCTCTTTTTCTCACCCTTTCAGTCACTCTCTCACTCACTCACTCACTCTATCAGCTTATTACTAAGCAACATCGCAAAAGTTTTTTGTTTCACACAGTTTTTTGAGGTCGATCTTCAAACGCTCGGAATACAAATGCGAGCAGCGCAGCATATGCAAATATGCACACACGCAACACACATAAAGACAGACATAGGGAGACACATAAAAATAACTGAAAGTTTCAAATACCAGCATACTTGGCACACATACAAAGACATTGCTGCTGGACAAGCAGATGGTGGCAAAGGATCCCCAAGAGTCTTAATAAGATGCTAGCAAATGCTGAAGGATAAAACATCAAACTTGATCTGTTCCCTTACTGTTCTCATGGGCTTCTGTAACAAACCCCCCTTTGAGCAACCCTGGAGACGAAGCATGAAACTTTCTCGCGTACAAACACCCAAAAGACTAAAGATAATATAAAGACATTCTTCCCACAAGATATTCAGTTAGATGGGAATGCGCATACACATACTCTTTTGTCTTTGGTCTAATAATTAGAGTCTCCTCCAGTCAAAACAGACATGTATGCAGTTCCCATAGGCCAGAAGTGACTCAGAGAGAATGACTGAGAGATTCTCTTGTTTATCACTTCGGGAAAAACTGTAGTAATCCTCCCGCCCTCCCTTCCTCCCTCTCCTGCTCCACTTGCTCTCTCTTCTCCTCTACCCTGCTCAAAGAAAAGGAAGAGTGAAGTAGGACGACAAACATCCAGACCTATTTCCATGTCAATGAGGGCCAGGGATTCTGTATTCTACCTCATAAGAAATGACTTTCTCTCTCTACTCTCACCCCAAAATGATTTAAAGACCCCATGAGGTTGGAGTTTAGTTGCTTTTAGCACAGAAGTGTAGCAAAGAAAATATTTCCATTTAAAAATGTGTCTTAGTCTTCCAGGAAAACAAACATGAAATATTGTGGACTCATCCTGCACTACACAGGTGTTCATCCAATCAAATGCCTTCTACAGAATGTCCCTCCCACTAATAACACCTACACCTAGTTGACTAGAAAGTAGAAAATTTTGGATCATGGCATAGCTACGAACCAAATGCTATGAGCTTAAAACTCCTGTTTTCAATAGGAAATGCATCAACAAAGGAAAGCAAACTGCCATCATTAAGTGATTTCTTGGTGTCTAGAACTGATCCATACATTCTCAGCATTGAGCCCAAATACTCCCTGAGCTGATTTTGCATAAAGTAGCTAATTAGATCTAATTGTTTAATTACAGTCCTACGCAGGGAATTGCACTATGGCACTTGCTCAGCAACTTCCTGACAACCACTGTAGGGCCAAGACTGCTTTATTTCAGATGGTTTGCCTGCTGAACTCAACAAAATATCAACCAAGAACCTGGCGTTGATAAGGACTATTACATAGTAAAATTCTCACGCAAATACATGCAACACAAACAATAATGCTAAGTCAATACTGTATCTGTAGGAGACACAACCAGGTACTGTAAATCAAGATGAACCACTGAGATTTGGGCAGTCAGGAGATTGCTAATTGCTAGGGATGCTCCGATCAGGATTTTTGCAGCCGATACCATGTACCGATTTCTTGTCATGGTGATCGGCCGATACCGATGCCAATTCTAATGCTTCAAGCTTTATATTACACATGTAATAATGTGATCGACCGATATTGATTTTTTAGAACCGATACCGATACCAATTATTTGTATATTTATGTGCCCGATAACCGATATGCAGAACCGATATTTATTTACTGTTATAAAGTACTTCACTTTGGTTTTTCCTCTTTTCAGTCATCTTTTTTTCAGTCTTTCATATTAAATTTAATCTTCATATTACAACAATAAACAAATACATTTTATTTATAAAAAGCATCAGCAGCAATAACACTAATATTAACAATAAG